>BPLT01000222.1:600000-817679 GCA_019656295.1 Rhododendron mucronatum var. ripense | reverse complement strand
ATTGTCCGGGGGGGGGGGGGGGGGGGGGGGGGGAAGGGGGGGTGTGGAGGTGTGGGGGAGGGGAATCTAAATGATATAACGAGCCCACAAATTTAGCATAAAGCCTAAAATCTCCAGTATCAATGGTAATTGTAGCAAGGTCAGCTTGTAAGATTAATCCACCTTAACATTACAACATTATAAACCTATCAACAGCTTTTGGCAGAAATTTTGAACTCGGTATTCCAACTATTGCAAAGCCTAAACCAAACTTCTTGAAAGACAAGTATTGACCAAAATTCACAATGTTGAGGATCTTGACAAGACCGATTGAAGATACCCTATTGGTTGCCAGCAAAAAGTAACTTGGCCAACCACAACATTGAATGGCGCAAAGATTTCCCACGTCTACTCTATTGACCAATGCAATGTCAGTGTTCGCCTGTTCGACCTAGAACCATAATTCCTATAAATAAATCAAAGCAATAATACCCTTGGCAAAATGGTTTCCACTAGTTTCCCAATCCTGTCAGCGATTCAAAAATCAAAGCCCCATTTAGTTATTACAACTACCCCAAGGTCGTGCTAACTGTTTTTTTCTCATTCACAGAGCTGGCACCTATGTAGCACCGAAACACGGACACGTGACACAACACCGACACTCCGACACGTGAATTTTAAAAAAATGGAGGCCATGACACGTTAGGGGACACGTTTTAAAAACCATATACGTATACTATCACATGAAGAAAAAGTAAAACAATCGACTAAAAGCATTTGATCATTTGTGTGCCTTTTTAACCAATAAACTATCACCCGTCACTCAAAAAATACGACTTCCCTAAGTTTTAATTAGATCCTACTATTTTTTTTTATCAACCCCGACTTGTTTTCCAAGTGTCCGAGAGTGTCCAAAGCATTTTAAAGCCCGGAGTGTCCAAATGGAAAACATTGATAAAAAAATACTAGGACACTTGGAAATGAATGTCGGACACATGTTAGGAGAGTGTCCGGAGAGTGCCCAAATGGAAAACATTGATAAAAAAAACTAGGACACTTGGAAATGGGTGTCGGACACGTGTTAGGAGAGTGTCCGACAAGTGTCCCACGCAGGTACGTGACCTCTGACAAAGTGTCCGTGCTACATAGGCTGGCATCAAGCCCGGGGAGAGAATGGGGGCCGTGGCAGGCTGTCTCACACCTATATAAACAAGGATGTTTCGCTCGTTATCTTTAACAGAAGTTCCACCTATGCAACTAGCCACAATAATAACACAGGGAGCCTCAACAAAGACTCTGAATTGAAGCAGCTAACAACCATAAACACGGAGGATATAAAATGGTGGGGCAAAAAGAGCTTACTCGGTCCTTCGGTCGCCATTTTGAGACCAACCCACTATCGGTAGGACCGGATGGAACACGAACCTCGAATGCCTCGTGTCTTAGGTCGCACAAAACAATAGTCTGCGGAAAATACGCCATGCTCGTGGCAGTGGCAGCAACACCGTTGCCATAACTACTGCTCGCGGTCTCGGAATCCCTGTCCCTATCCGTTATCTGGTGCCCAACCAAATCCACGTCATCGGCGATCGAGCATTCGTCAAAATGATTCGAGACCGCGGCCACTACCGGGGATTGCGAGAATCGAGATGCCATGAAATCTCCCAATGCCATCCAAAGCCCGTCCGAGAGTATCAGCCCTGCCCTAATCGAACCTTACCTCGACACCACACGCAGCAGGAGCTCATACCAGGTGTTGGGGAAATGAAACCCTAACGGTCGAAAATCCGGAGCTCGTATGGATCACCGATGGGGGGGGGAGAGAGAGAGTTAAAGAGGGAGAAAGTCTAATCGACGAAAGGGCTGAAACGACGGCGCATGGAGATATCTTTATCCAGCTCCGAAGACGTGAAAAGGGCGTGGATGAGTGGAGGGTTTTGACAGCCCTAGGGGGCGAGGATGAGGAAGAAGAAGAAGACGGTGGAGGCGCACAATAGAATAGAGCAGTGCGGCTGAGGCCGAAGAAAGGGTTACGTTTAGTGGAATATTTTAGTGAGAGAGAGAGAGAGAGAGAGAGAGAGAGAGAGGGAGGAGATTTGTTTTCAGGAGTAGTAGTAGTAATTTCCAAGTGTGTAGTTGGGGAAACGGTATAGTAAGTATTTAGAGCGTATTATTATGAGAATATACATGTGCGTGTACTGTTGATGCTATTCTATTGTCACGTTTTTAAAATATGTATATAGGAGTAGATTTCAAAGATACGGGTCATTGATAAATCCGGAACCCGAGGGGCATTCGTTTGACCAATGGATCAAGCTCCTCGTCTACTCCACTGACTAATTTTGAATCGTTATGTTACATGGAGCAATCGGAATCGTTTATTTACTCGTCTTTGTTAGAAAATATATTTGTATTTAATTTCCTTCGATTTGAGATAAACAATTAATCCATAAATCACTTCATATTCATGAGGGACAAAATAAACACTTTAAGTTAAAAAAATTATACTTGCAGTTCATTTTATCTTCTACAAATATAAGTTGTTGATATAGGTACCTTTAGGTCCAAACTATGCCTTCAATGACTTAATGCCTTCAATGATTTAAAACTTAACAAAACTAGAGGATTGTGTAGCGGACATAGGCTTGGTCCCGATAACTCTTTTTTTTAACATGACTAGTAACTCCAATTTAAAAGTTTGTTTCTTAAGCTTAAAATAATTGTTTGTACAAAAGCTATTCAGCTTCGAAAGTCATATCAATTTCTATAAATTCTATTCAAAACTATGATACGACCCTAAGCAACAAAATTGGAGAACAATATTGTGAAGACGATTTGTATTTGGTTATATATATATATATATATATATATATATATATATATATACACACACACTCTACTAATAAAAGCAAGAGATCTCAATCTCCCCAAAATGCAACGTTTTATATTTGCCTCTTTATTCAATGTGGTGGATCACAAATCGGAATAAGATAAAATTTGATGAGGGAAAAAAGGAGATAAGTGTTGGAGGGAAGGGGAGGAATGAATCAGAGCGAACGTCAGAATATCATCGCCGATACAATGAAAGTTGAGTTACATGCACAACTATCTGTCAGTTTAAATATTTCATTACAACAAATCGAAGTTTTCTCGGCGTTAAAAGTAGTGAAAAAAACCCGGCAAAGGTATTCTTGGTGATTTTGCAAACGCGGTTGACACCAATGTCGGGATTTGAGAATGATTGTCGTCGTTTATTGTAATATTACCTGGCGTTTTTCTCAGTGTTTAATGAACCCGCCAATTTTTATGCCAATGCTACGTTCTTATGCAATAGTATGTACAAAATATGCATGGCATAATGCAGATATTTTTGAAAGGTTAATCGCAACTTATTTTTATTCATCAAATTTTTTGTTTTCAGAAACGTGAATGGTAAAATAAATGGAAACCATTGTTTGAGTTGGGCCTAGGTAACCCTACAACTCTACTCCCTGGCAAAGTTGTGAACTGAATGTCATGGGAGATACTTGCATTTTAAGAACAAAATTATGCGCCCACCCCTTTTTTTTACCGATCCCTCCATTGCACTAATTCCATCCTTCAAAAGTGTTTTGGACAAATTGGATTTTAAAATTTTCTTCTAAGGGAAGAGTTTACTTGGAAAAGTTTGTTTAAAATTCAAATCCTTAATTGCTGAGACAAACGGCGAGATTGAGAGAGTGGTGAAAGCGCGCGGTGAAACATGTGCGATGGGATTGATGTCCGAGTTGATGACTTGACTTCTCCTACATATATAATTGGTACGAAAATGATTGAGGTACCGATGGGATTGTAGGGATTTCGTACCGACCGGCCACGCCGGGTCGTCTCCGGCCACCGGATGGCCGATCCGAGCCGTCCAAAAATTCTATAAAAAAAAACCGAGGGGGTTCTCGCGAGAATCATCGGCATCCGAGGTGTATAAAGTGCTTGATCCGAGCACCATTTTTCATGTATATATGTATATACGTGTATATGCAAGGAAAAAAATTTAAATATACAATCCAATGTTAAGTGTTTTAGCATAGCATAGCATAAAAGATTCAGGAAAAAAACAGAAGAGAACCATATAGGACGAGAAAACAAACAATTACTGTACGATTATCACAGAACCATAAGATACCGTATGAAAATTCTGTAAAATAAAACTTACTGTACGATTATCACAGTAACCCATACTTTCCACGTATTTGTGATGGGTATACAGCCTGGATATCCAACAAAAACGGCTGTGAATTCGGAAATCTTTGATGCAAATTGTCATTATATCCAAGAAGAAAGGATATTCTCTTCATAACGACAAGGCAAAATTCACTCTAATACCAAAGAAGAAGAAAAACACTTAACACTTAACTCATACCATTTTTTTATATAGTATGAGTTTTAATATGCACAATTTAAATATACAATCCAATGTTTTACATCGTTCACCTTGACCCCCTATAGTATATAATAAATATACCGTTACATCAAAAACTTTAACAACGAAAGGAAAAAAATTATACATGATGCAGAAGTCTACCTAAAGTGCGATTTGAAAAAACTATGATCAATTTAATTGAATTTATGTTTTTGGAGCAGAGAATTTTTGTAACTGGAACACGTATATAATGCTGAAGTAGATACAATATTACTTTCTGTGGTGTCAAATCACTATCTATAACACATGTCAAATAAAATGATTGACTAGTTTGAGATATAGAAATACGTGCAGTGCTAGACTTGAGTTTGCTGATTCCTAGTTTTTTCAAACGATTCAGAGAAGCCAAAAACACGATCACTTGGAACTGAACCAGAAAGTTACACATATGAGGAATTATCAGAAGATTCAAAACCATGCACTTGTTTGTTATGACTAGGTCTCGTTCCAAAAATCTTTTTAAAAAATAACTTATTTCATATTTTCAAACTAAAAAATAATGTAAATGAAAAATAATTTTTTATTTTTTTTTGCATCGTATAAAAGATTTCGATGGGATCTTTCAAATAAGATCCATATTGCATATTTTTAAATTTTAATAAACTCATAATTTTTGAACTTGAAATTACCTTCTTAAAAATAAAGACTTTTGTTTTGCATTCTAGAATAGGGCCTAATCAACAATCCAAACAAATACTGCAAGATAAATGATCAAACCCAATCGATTAAACACATCTCATGCCAATGACCACCCACGAGTTTTAAGTATCGTGATAAGAGATGACAATCCCAACCCACATTTTTTAACCCGTCCAAATCCGTTCACTTATAACTCAATCCAATCTGCCCATATTGTATAATGGATTGATAGGGGTTCACCAACCAAACCCGCTCATATTGTATAATGAATTAACACATATTTACAAGGGTTCTTTTTTTTTTTTGGCCATTCGTTAAATCTAATCTACTCTATCACAGGGAAGTGTAACTAAAGTTGGACAAAACTTCTCAAGGATTGGCTAGAAAAGAGAGCTGAACATTTTTGTAGTGGCCCGACAGAGAGGGGTTCAGGTCGCACCCGAGGCACAAACCGGCCTCCAGGTATGTCTAGGCTAACTCCCTGAACTCATTGTTACGTGTTCCAGAGGGTGCCCGAGCCTCCAGGTGGTTTGACGGGATGTTGCCCGACTCCTCGGAGCACAATGTGCTCGAACAACGCAGAAGATAGGGCCTACCCGTCGGCTATCCGAGCGTTTGTCCCTCACACGTCATCATGACGTACCCAAACGGTTACGCCAGGAGAATCATCATTAGAGAGATAACCTGACCACGTGCTCCGTAACTACCTCATTCTGTACGTCACTTGTCACGTCACTCGATGTGGTTACTCGAGCGTACCCTCCATGCGCTTGTTTGGGGACCAAGTAAGGTGAAGTCTATAAAAGGAAAGGGAATCTAACCTAAGGAAGTTGGTCATTCTACCCTAACTCTAGATCTACCTTCTTCTCCCTAGATCTAACATGATCGTCAGAGGGTCATCGGGCTGCCACCAGCCCTAGCGACTTGTTGCAGATCAAGTGGAAGGTGTGCTGAGCAGCGGAGGAAGGAGCCAGAGCCCACTCAGAGTCAAGATCTCGATTAACTGAACCCCTACAATTTTGTAAGTTTCTGTTGGGCCCGGAGTGCCCCCATGGATTTGGTTACACAATGTCACTTCCTGTGACTGCTCTAAAAACAAACTTGCGGGTGCGATGTCAAATACCATAAAAGACTTAATTAAAGCCCTTCCTACCACCAATTGGTTTTAGGAGAGAGGGTGGAAAAACGGTCCGACAAGTGGTATCAAAGCCAGGAAGTCATGGGTTCGAGTTGCGGGAGCATCATCATGAGGGAGGGATTGTTGGGCCTAGAGTGCCCCCATGGATTTGGTTACACAATGTCACTCCCTATGACCGCTCTAAAAATAGACTTGCGGGTGCGATGTCGAATGCCATAAAAGACTTAATTAAAGCCCTTCCTACCATTAATTGGTTTTAGGAAAGATGGTGGAAAAGCGGTCCGACAGTTTTGAACCTGAAACCTGTAGGTGGGAGCAAACCTCTAAACCCTAGGTAGAGATGACAATGGCACAATTTGATTTGGTCACTAGTAAACCAAAACTTATTCCTAAAACTGAAACTATAACCAAATTCGACGATTTTCTTTTATCTAAAACATAGTCGATATATCAATTTGTTAGATTTTTCACCGAAATTGATGATCAACATTTCTAATCACTCTATCCTTATTCAATTAGGCTCTCTCTCTCTCTCTCTCTCTCTCTCTCTCTCTCTCTCTCTCTCTCTCTCTCTCTCTCTCTCTCTCTCTCTCTCTCTCAAAGCCTTCTTAATCTTTTCGATCATTGAACTCTCTAGATCATCGTTCTTTTTTTCCCTTCAAGATAAATACATTAATATTGGGTTATAATATTTGCACTCTCTTTCACGATCGTCGTACTCTCATTTTTATCCTTATTTTATGAATTTTCCTAATTATATGGTTATTGTTTTTCTTAGATCCAAGTTGGTCTGACTAGAAACCTGAACAAGTTATATGACGGAAAAAAGGGGAGAAAACGGGTTGGGTCAAGTTTGGGTATGACATGACCCATATTCGACCCAATCTGTTTCAACCCATGTATCATTGACCCGTATTTAACTGACCCATATTCAAACCAGGACCCATTTCAACCCCTTCAAACTCACCCAAACCCATCCATTTACCATCTTTGGGCGTGAGGCATAGCTCACACGACAAAACTTGCTAAATAAGGCTCTTCCATTCACCGGATGGTGAGTTCGACTCCCTCCATTTCCCTTCCCATTCCCCTTGTGGCCTAGATTATAGATGCTACAGATCTTGCCTTGACAAAATAAAAGAAGTTTAAACTTTGATCAAATTATTTTACTTTCCTTTTATTTGAACACTTTCAAAAGAATTTTGAAAGAAATGATTCTGTAATCAACAATCAAACTTTGCCAAGCAAGTGTTAGTATGAGAATATTCTAGGCGGTTTAGCAAGACCTAGCTAGGTTCAATGAATAATCAAATGGTGTGGGATAAAATATAGGAATTGTCCAATTCCAATGAGAGTTGCCACATCGTCCAAAGGATACAATATTAGGGTTCTTGTGGTGTTAAATTAGAAAGAGCTAGCGGTGTACACAATATTGTATGATTAATCAATCCATTAGGTTAATCAATTGGGGTGGCTTAGTTGGTCAGGCCTCTTGCATCTTACTAGGAGGTCCGGAGTTCGAGTCTTCCAACCTACGTGTGGGTGTTCTTTTCTTTAGGGAAAAAAAAAATCAATCCATTAGGTTAGTCTGGTTAGTCTTAGTCCGAGATTTAGAGTTTGCTCTCACCGAAGGTCTCAAGCAAAAACTGGTTCAGAACACCTTGCATCACAAAAAAAAAAAAAAGTACAAAAACAATCCATGAGTTGGATCTTAATTGGGTTGGTGTAAATTTTTTGGAACTTAGCGAATTATAGTAAGCGAAGTAGAAATAATGTAGGCTCTGTTTTATGTTAATTTAGAAAGAAAGAACAGGGCAAATAAAAACAAACAGCAAGCCTCCATTATAAATTCAGTAGATTAAATGCAAATTCTCAGAGCATATTCGGTTCCAAGTATATGGCAATCAAACAATCAGAGCATATTAAGTGCATCTCCAATGGTAACTCAATCTCAAGCCCAATTCAGCATTTCTCAGGCCAAAAAATGATACTGTACTCCAGTTCCATTCCTCATGTCAATTTAGCTCAACTAAAGGCAAAGCCGTTTATTGCCGCATCAGTATCAGTGTATTAATTTGCTACCTTTTGATTCAAATCTCTAGAAAATGATTCCGATGATTTAATATATGTGAGGTGTTAAGGTTAAAAATTACTTCAACATCATTATTGGAGCAACTTTGTGAAATTTTGACAAAATGCTACAGTAACAAGTCAAAAAATGGATTTGAGTTGAGAAATGTAACTCAAAATTGTGAAAATGCCCTTATTGGACTTACGTATAGAGCACATTTGGTAGGTACGCTAAAAAAACCATCACAGACTCATATTGTGGATACTTCCTTTTTTTTTTTTTTTTTTTCCATCTATTTTTTGAAACTTGATGCAATTTTTGGGATATTTTTCAAATGACTTTTTACCTTTTGAGAACGCGAAACAACAAGAAATAGTAATATTGTCCCTATTCCAAAAAAGCTGCTCAATTACATTCCTTAGAACTGGACTTGTGTTTTCTACATCATATGAACCGTCAAACTCTTTCCATATTTAATTTGAAGGAAATTGCTAAACACAACTCATTGTGCTATCAGACTAATCAAAAAAAAAAAAAAACCTCATTGTTTTGTCATTAAGTTCTAAAAAATATTGAAATATGTATAGAAATATGTGAAAGTGCATTGATAAGTGTAAAAGTGTGTATTTTTTTTTAATCATTTTCTTTAATTTATTGACAGCCCACTGCTAGTAGAAGCACCCTTATTTGAAATAGATTTCCCTGCAATATAACTTTGGAGTGCAGAGTGCAATTCGTGTTATCTCGGCCGTCCAAAGTGAGATTTGTTGAAAGAATCTTCTTGGTAATCTTTTTAACATCTGGACCATTAATTGCTGAGATAAATTAATTGCCGAGATAAATGATCGAGATTCAACTGCAGAGACTTTGCTGGAATTCAATCGCTCAGCGGCTAGGTCCATTCCATTCTAATAACAGTAACGCAACAATCCCAATTCATGGAACATGGAGAAACAAATTTATTCTATACTCGAAATGTACCGAGATGCCATAGGAGTTAGATAATGGAGTAAAAGATATGTTGTGCAATTGTTTCTATAAAACTGTAGTGATACTAATAACATTATTCACTTCATACTAATATGGAGTTGAGTGATTTTTGTTGGGGTTATGAAACGCACTGTAATTTAGTTGTGTCATTTGCACATGAGCTTGCTAACCATATATACGAGTTAGCCAAGTCAGGCTTTCCTCCAATAAGGCATGTGGGCGTGCAAGAATCAAGGAGCACTTCACACAACTTGTTGAGTGTATGGCTGGCCTTCAAAATTTCCAATGCTTCTCAAGCCGCGCCAAGGGGTATTCCAGGACTTGTGGAACCTGCATTAATGTGTAGTGAGGGAGAGAGGGCCTTGAAGCACCATATAACGCTGCTTTAAGAGCATTTAATTACTATAACACGTGCTGAGTGAAAGAAGATCCTAGAACACCACGCAATAGCGCTCCAAGAATACTCACTAGTTTCTCCTTCACTACAATAAACAAAGGGAGAGGATCCCGTCCAGTTTTTCCTTCTAACCAGTCCGGTCCAATTTTAGACCATTTGCGGGCCCGAAAAATTGCCCTCAACAATAATTGTTCACCTTTTAGAGCTCATCCAAAACATTGACTATGCTAAAAATTATGTTGATTGGATGTCATTTGATATGATTTCGAAATGCATTGAAATTTAGATAGTTGTGTCAAATGGGATGCAATCCAGTTTTGCACAATTTTTTCCTTACAAACTTAACGTAGTTAAAAAATCATATCAAACTATATCCGATCAATGTGATTTTTGGCGTGGTCAATATTCTTGACAAGTTTTAAAAAGTGAACAGTTTTAATCATTATTGTGTGTTCGGGAAGAGCCCACAAGTAATCCAAACTAGATCGAACTGATTGGAAGGAACTGGACGGGATTCTCCCCATAAACAACAGGCCCTAACTGGTACAACCCCCCTCCCTCAAAAAGACAAACTATCTCAATGTTAGGAGTTCCTTTAAAAATGGGGCATCAACACAAAAGTTGACTCAGAAATCTTAAATTCCATGAGGAAGGTATTAACAACCTTATCACCGTTCTTGTGTCCCGCTTTCCTTCATCGCTTCTCGTGCATAGCATAGCATAGCATAAAAGATTCAGGAAAAAAACAGAAGAGAACCATATAGGACGAGAAAACAAACAATTGCTGTACGATTATCACAGAACCATAAGATACCGTATGAAAATTCTGTAAAATAAAACTTACTGTACGATTATCACAGTAACCCATACTTTCCCCGTATTTGTGATGGGTATACAGCCTGGATATCCAACAAAAACGGCTGTGAATTCGGAAATCTTTGATGCAAATTGTCATTATATCCAAGAAGAAAGGATATTCTCTTCATAACGACAAGGCAAAATTCGCTCTAATACCAAAGAAGAAGAAAAACACTTAACACAATTAAGACTAATCATCCACCAGCAGATCCAATTCTAGCTTGAACAAAGAGTGAGACAACATGTCGCATGGATAGGGACACGGATACGGACCAAAAGAGATTATACATTATGAAGGATTCTCGCAGACGGGACCCTTCTACGTTATAGATTCTGTCAGAGATATGGATCTTGCAAAAAAAAGTAGTTCTTTACAACCAATAATTGGTTCCCAGCAATTACCTTCATGCCTTACATTGCCCCTTGTGGGAACGGCTTTGAAAGAAACACAACATTTATAGGTGTACAACCACTTGCCCCTTTTGGTTCTAAAGGGAAGATTTTGGGTTCGAGCTGATGGAGGGTCATCAAAAGCCTGCTAGTAACACTGATTTACTGACCTAGTATTATCATTCAACCTATGGAAAAATGACAGAAACACAAATGTCACAGGCCCGTCTATCCCCAAAGATGGTCTACTAGGTGAAGTTACATGGTCCCGTATATGTCCAAGACATCCAGTCTCTATCCAATGTGAGATTTGCCCCTTCCAATGAGTTTCAAAGATAAAAACCTTGTATCACTCTATAACCTGACCTAGGTAATTTGATGAACTCAATTCCTTCTTATTCTTACTAAGCCTAAGCATCTCAACTATGAATTGTATTTCTTATAAATTTATAATCTATTAACTTAGAACATACCAATCATATTGAGGAATTTTTTAAAAGAACTGTTCAAGGAACAAGTGCCTTACCGTCTGCCCTACCCATGGGGAAACCACTAGTCTCGATAACACCTTTCTGGTGTTGGACACTGGGCGTGACAGATAAAGGCACCGGTCAGCTCAAGATACAACCTGTAAGAAACAACCTACATCTTCCTTGGTGAAAGTGTGAAACAAAGTGGAGGTGTAATTCTACAAACATTTCCATAACACCCTCGTTTACCATCCAAACTCCCATCTCTGTATATAGAGGAGGGTATCTTTTAACTAGACATGGTTAGATCAGAGCCACACATGAGAAGGATTAGAGCATTTAGTACTTTCATCTGGTCCATCACATGCAGAGATTCAACCTTTTAACAGGAGAATTCAGCTGGCAATCAGCGAGGAGTTCAGCTCCAAGCATGAATCATATTTCCCCGACTTCTTCAATAACAAAGTGCCTATGCAATATCAGCAACCAACTACTCTAAGCTAAAAAAGAGAGTGCACTGAATACAAATAATTGATCTTCTTAAACACGACCCGAACATGAATTCCAGTTCAGAAAATGCTATACATGGATGTATCTATACGGCAAAAATAATGATACAGTGATTGGTGACCACATTTGAGGGTACCATCTGATATGTCATCAATGCACCGGCATAAATCATGACAAGTGGGGCCCATTTCACCTATATATCAGCGGCAATTACATGGTACCCAAAGTTCAAAACAATTCAACTACAATGTGGTATTAACGCTTATTTTTACGAGTCAAATATACAAGAAGGAACGTAAACAAAATGTGACAATTCTTTGCAAGAAGCATATGTCTAATCCCTTATGGTGGGCCAGTAGGTAGAACAGATACATTTTTCAAAATTGTCTGAATGTAAGATTGAGACGGCCTGGCCGGACCTTTGCTTTTTCCACCAAAGCTAGAGGAGCTGAGTTGGAGATAATAGATGACACCCCATGAAATAGATGCCTAGACTTTCCGCCGAATATCAATACATCTCCTGATTCCAATAGAAGTTTCTCTGCCTTGTTGACATCCCTCTGATCTCCATAAAGGAATTCTGCTGAATCACCAATGGAGAATGAGACAACTGGTAATCCTTTGTCCAAACTCTCTTTGCTTTCATCACGATCCTGTGTCAAGAAAAACAGTGGTAAACCAAGTGAAGAGGTATAATGAAGTTCATTTATAGGCCATCATTTTGGCCATCATTTCAGCAGTATTCCACACAAGATGCAGCATGAGCAACAACTAGACTAATTAGGTCATGTGGCTTACAGGTGCAACAACTCACAAAAAAAGAAGAAGCAACAATCAGTCTATGTTTATTCGAATATTTGTACATATTTCGAAATAAAGTACTAAGCTTTTAGAATGTTTTTGTGTCTCACCATTCCAACTCACCAACCACGTCTCAACAGAAGTGGATGAGAAGTGCAGCGATATGAAAAACTAATCCCAGGGTTCAAGGAGAAACTTGAAATAATACTTTAAGCAACCAGTTCACGATTGAAATTGGCTCACACAACGAGGAACATTCCAATACCAAGGATATAGAATCACTTTCAAGAAGTCCTAAATCTTTCCATCAAGGCTATTACATGAGAACAAGTGTTACTATATTTCCACCTTTAACATGGGACAGGCGTTAAGTGCCCTAAAATTTGAAGACAATTTCCCCTTGCCTTCACATAATTGAGGTCACGTATAACTCCCAAGTCCCAAGTATTTACATAACCCTTCCCTTAATATTATGAATATGAAGAGCAAATACAGAATAGTTTCTTAGGCTGAATAGATGATTGAGAGTCATGGCATTTATGTGATTTATAAATTAAAAAAAAACAGTACAATTAAAAAGATGAGAAACAACGAATGAATCTTATGGCTGACCTGATGAAGACCAAGTCGCCCATTGTTTGTGTAGAAATTCACAATGCATATGTTTGGTGACATATCAGGAATAATGTCTTCCACATTGCATACTTCGTCATGCTTTCCAACTAAGGCATGAGAATCTTGAATTGCTCGTTGAACTAATGAACGAAATACTTGAGGTATGGCCTGCGGTTCAGAACCATCAACTGCCCGGTGAGTTTCATACTTCCTCGTCTGCGGATCCCAATCTCGACCAAGACACATCATCTGCAGACGAAGTTTTGCCCCATCTCTGTAACCAGGTTGATAAAAACCTCCTGGGCCAATGCCAAGCATCCGGCATATCTTTACTATTTTAACCTAAATGATTAGAGCATGTAAAGAGTGATTTACCATTGAACATACATCACACATTACCTAAATAGGTATAACTAAATGGATTAGAGAATACTAAAAAGCAATTCATATGTGACGGAGAAACTGTACCCAAGCTTTGCATCTTCTTAATTCAAAAAGAAAAGAACCTTCAAACAAGTTGTTTTGAACGCTCAAAAACAAAGTTTATCAAGATTGAAGTCGCGTCTGCCCAGTACCTGTTCGCTGAGTGTTATGTAACCTTTTAACAAGACCATCCCTTGCCTAATAACTTGTCCAGTATTTTTCGTCGAGTGCTCCATTTCAATCAGTTCTTCTATGTCCTTCTCATTCAAGGATGAGTCCGACAAGGAAGATCTTGCAACTTCAGGGAGGCAGATATCAAATGATTCAAGAAGAGGTATACCCTTGGCAGAATCGGTTTTCACAGCACCCACTGAGTAACCAGAAATAATTTGCCGTCGCTTCTGTCGTTTCACAGGAAAATGATGCTGCTTCTTCTGAAAACTTGTAGGCAACAAAGACTCATCCTGTTTGCTTTTAAGATTTGTTGCATGTGAGGCCTCAATTTGTGACAGACCAACATCCCTGGGCCTTTCCTTTAATTTCTTCTCAACATGAGTCGTCAAGTCAATCTTAGTTCTCCTTTCGTTCTTAGAAGTAAAACCAATACAACTAGAAAGTGGACAGAATTTCTCATCATAGACAGAATCTGAAGCAGCCAAGGGCATAGGATGTTCGGAAACAATATCAACCATCTTCCGCTGCAAAGTTTTTCCTTCGACAAATGAATATCCACCCTCAGCAACAGAAGACACAATAGGTGAAGGGCCACCAACCCCAACCTATGCATTTGTAAAAATGGGAAACCAAAATTCAAATACTTGAGTATTGAAAAATGAGTTCCAAGCAGAATTGATCCAGCCAGAATAGATGGCATGCATTAATGCATTTCAAGTTTGCAAATATTTAACTACAGCCTATTCTACATAGAGATTGGTAAGACTATGTATGTGGCCATACGGGTGCGTGTCTAAGCATCAGACTTTCCAAAGCTAAAATAGCAGGTAGGGGTGAGCATGGACAGGGTTGGCTTGGTTTAATAATAACCAAGAACCAAACCACTACCTACGGATTATAAATTTGGAGAACTAGACCAACTCAGAAAATTCATCGAACCAAATCAATCCAAACCATTAAAAGGTGGTTTAGTTTCATTTTTGAACCACAGTTTGCTTGAAATTGAGATATCATCTCCATAAACTATTTAAAGTTTTTAAAATTACATAGATAAATTAAAACAAAACTTATATTAAAGGCTAAAGCTAGTAATTTTAAAATCACCAAAACTCACTAACATCAACCAACAAAAAGTAGAATACAAGTAACTAGTGAAGGAATAGTGCCATGGAAGAGAGTATTAGATTAGGAAATTAGTTACCGAGCAAAAAGAGTGGGAAATCAATTGACTAAGCCCAAGCCGTGTATGTCTAGTGTATTGAAATTATAGGATAGGTTATCATGTCTAAAAGTTTAGGAAATTAATCTTGGAAATGAAAGAATAGGATGGTGGATAGAGCATTAGATTAGGAAATTAATTTTGTTCAGTGTATCTAAATAAATTGTATACACACACACATATATATGTTATACGGTTCGGATTGGCTTGGAACACAGACCAAACCACATTACTAAAAAACTGAACTATTAACCCATTCGATTTGAATTGGTTTGGACTAGATTCACAGTTTGACGATTATTTTGCTCACCGCTAATATAGCAGGACATTGGGAATCTGGGATGTGTCTGAAAGTTAGTTATGTATATGAGACAAATCCTCAAAATTTATTTGTTTCGGAATGAATACAAGTTATTCCAGCTAATGCAAGTTTCTTTTTCCCCTACTCTTTCAGATATCATAAAAATCAAGAGATCCAAGTGTCTAAATTGACGTAACACATATCCCCAACCATCACCCAAGGTATCCGACCCAAGTACTCATGTATTTTCATTTAGAAAAGTCCATGTCGCATAGAATACAAAAATTCTAATGTTTCGATAACAAAGGAATTACTTGAATTGTTTCTAGCATGTTCATTATCGCATAATAAATTGTACATCGTCAGGAGTCTCACACTCTCACTAATCTAATCCAAATTATATGGTAAGGCATTAGATTCCTCCGTCAGCTACCAGAATTACAATAACAACGAAGCATTGACTATATTATAAGTTCCAAGTTCCAACCACTTAATTTCCCTATGATCACCAAAACTGGAACCATAAAACCCTAACGAGCATCGAAAAATTTCAAAGACCCACTACAGGAAAAAAATTAAATTCTCTCTTGGACCCATTTCGTAATCTTGCAGCATTATTCACCAAATAACAGCCACAGTTCACTACATGGCAGATAATACTGTGTAACTATTCCATGGAGATAAAACATACGGAGTAAATAAACAAGGGTTCTCCAATAAACAAAATCAAGGAGAAGCACTCACAGTTTCGCGGGTGATTCCAGATTCCCGGGGAAGTTGCAAACTCCTGTCATTGCTCATTTTTCCGGGACAAGAAAACTGCCTAGACAATTGGCGCGAAATATTGTGTAACCGAGAGTGCATAGGTTGAGAGGGCTGAAACCGTATCAAGGGCATGTGTGCAGCTGAAAGCTAAGTCACATAACTCGCTAGTGCGAGATCGTTTTGGAGTACCTCTCGAACTACTAAAATCTGCGAGTGAGAATTGAAAGACGAGCGCATTGAAAGTGTAGGGTAATCGGTGCTTGAGATTGGGGAATGGTTGGTTTTTCTTTCCTTCTTCAAAACATCGAAGGGTGGATCAGAAGGGGAAGGATCAAAAAAAAAAAAATCAGAAGGGGTAAAGTGAGGGGAAATATTGGGCCTTGCTAAATCAGGCCCATACAATCTACTCTTGGGCCGTCTATCCTTTGTAGAGCAATTTCGGGAAATACCTGGCTCGTCCTAGTTTTTGTGGGGAGTTCCATGCGGATCCCCTTTTGTAGAGTCGATCCCTTCCAACCTCTTTTTAAAAATGCATTTACAATTTTTTCCATTCGTATCAATTTTTATTTTCCATTTTCCAGAATTTTTTGAGGTGTAAATTCTTGGTGTGAATTATGGGTGAATTTTTGGAATGAATTTTTGTTATGAATTTATGGTGTGAATTCTTACTGTGAAGCTTGTGCATGTGGTGGCTGCTAAGGCTAGCCGTGGTCTTCTTCCCTTAGATTGGGTGGCTACTTCCCCTAGTTTTATTTCCTCTGTTTTAGCTAAGGATTCTATTGCTTCTTTGTAGCCCTGTGGGCAGAGTTTTTGGGTGAATTTTTTGTGTGAATTCTTGGTGTGATATTTGGGTGAATTCTTGGTGTGAATTCTGGTGAATTTCTTGGGTGTGTTAAATCAACTATGGTACACCTCTAACGAGTGTGAATTTTAGAGGGTGAATATTTTGTGTGAATTCTGAAGAAATTCATCCCTAAATGAAGAATTCACACCTGAATGAAGAATTCATCCCCCAATGAAAAATTTACCGCTAAATTGTAGAGACCTATAAAATTAGTATCATTTCGAAAATCATTTAGTGAGTAAAACAATAGTTTTGTTATTAAGGTGGTACGTATGTTTGTGAAGGTGTACGGATATACGTATTCGGTTACGTTTCGGACTCTCGGAGAATAGTAAAATGTAAGATTTGATGTTGTAATCCTGTTTGGAGGTGTTGGTATCAAGTTGGATTCGTTTCGGAGTTCGTTGAAAATTTTCACTTTCTGCCTAGCCAGTATCGGTACTGGCTGTTGCCCAGTACTGGTACCCGCTATCCAAACCTTGATCAAATTGTTATTTTGAAGGCTCAAGTACCGGTACTTGGAGTCACCCAGTACCGGTACCCGCTGTGTTTTTCTGCAATTTTCAGTACGCTTTTTAGATTTCTATAAATACCCTCCTTTTGTCATTTCTCACCCCCAAACCCATGAAACACATCTGGAAACACCCCCTCTCACCTACGCAACTCCAATCTCACCCAAAACTCTTGATTTCAACCTCAAATCTTCAAGATCCAAAGGTTTCCAACCTCAAAATCACAAGATTCTTGCATTTGGTGAACCAAGAGTGAGTTTTGTGTTTTTATTCTCACTCCTTGAAGCTCTATCACGTTTTTCTCTCTCTCCTTTCGATTATTTGTTGATCTTTGCTTGTTATTCATGTTTTTGAGCTTTATTTGCTCTAGATCTTGTATCCAAGCTTGGGTGAAGCTTGTCGTTGAAGGATTCAAGCTTATTGCTATTGGTAGACCTAGGGTTTTGCTCAAAACCCATCTAGGTAGGGATTTCTCTTTTCCTCTTCTTGTTTTGCGGTGACTATGTGTGGTTTAGGTGTGTATTTGCTATATATGGTCGAATATAATATTTTATGGCTTGAGGATTGCATATAGTATTGGGGACTTGAATGTTGTGATTCATGAGCTATGTGTGACATATTTGATAGCTTCTGGTCATGTGTGGAATAAATTTATGGTTTTGGTGTTGGCTGTGATGATAGGGTGGTTGTTGATGTGAGGTGATTATGGAGTATATTGTGTCGCAAGGGGTGGAAACACAATTTTGTAAGGGGTGGAGTATATTGTGTCGGTGTCGCAAGGGGTGAAAACACAATGTCGCAAGGGTGGAGTATGTTGTGACGCAAGGGGTGAAAAATACAAATTCGCAAGGGTGGAAATATAATTTCGCAAGGGTGGAGCTTCGTTGGAAGAAGTGTGTGTGTGTGTATGCGTGTGTTTGTGTGTATATGTGTATGGAAATGTTATGATACTTGTAAAGGGTGTTGACGTACATTCATTGGGATTTGGCATCTAATTTAATTTACTGCATTCATGCTCATCATCTCACTACGTATAAATTTTGTAGAGAATTTCCTATTGAGCTAGTGTAACTCAGCAAAATCCTTCTTTTCAGGTTCGAACGCAGGGCAATAGGTTGCATGACATGGTTTATTTGGAAATGAAGACTTTTGGAAGCTAACATGACTTAGTTGCTCGTCCATCTTTGTATTAGTCTACTTTTGGATAGAGATGGTATTATAACTAATTTACTTTGTTTGATCTTTTGACACAAGATTGTAATATTTTAAATGCTTTGCACATGTATTTAAGTTAATTTGGGCCGTCGTGTCAAGGTTGTAATTACATTAACTTGGGGACTTGTTTGTAAATTAAACAGGTGGCAAATGCATTTTGGGTATTATCTAGTTTATATGAGGATCTTTTATTGAACTGATTTATAGATTTATATTTAAAATCGAGGGCGTGATATAAATGAAGAATTCACACCAAAGCAGATAAGAGAAAACTAGAACAAGTTATCAGAAAACTAGGTTCCATACTAAAGATTAACAAAATTAGGTTCTGTACTTTTTTCCTAAAACTAGAAAACTAGAACTTTCCATATTCAATAAAGTGGTCGTGGGAGCCAACTATTCTCAGGATTTAGGCTTGTTGACGGTGGTGACGGTGGTATAGCAGTTCACCAAGGTTCCGGACTAGAAAACTAGAGCTTTGGAAGATTACCAAAAACAATGGTCGTCAGAGGTCAATGAGTCTCCGACGAGGACCAACGGTGGTCTTCGAAACCTATAGATTGGTCGATGAAGATCTCTGGTTAGCGACAAGTCGGATCAAGCAAGATAGAGGCAGATGAGGGCACTTCGAAGCTGCGCCAGTTCTCCTCAAAGGTCATCCACTGCCGCTACCTCCATACTCAGCGCCACCACCATTGCAGAGGTACGACAAATCTCCTCCGCCAATTCACTTGGGGTACTGGTGGTGGTTGCGAAGGTTAGGGCAACGCTGGTGGAGGAAGAGGGGGTGCTTGTGATGGTGGAGATCGTGGAGGTGGGGTTGCAACGACGGAAGTAGATCGCGCGGCAATTGATCTTGTTGCAGATCTGAGAGTGCTGAAGGTGGGGGCATTTTGGGTACATCACTTGAAACGAGGCTTGGGCGGAAAGGGCGTGATGCGGAGTGGGGCTGGACGGGTATTCGGGGACAAAAGGGAGCCGGCCGGTAAGAAACCCGAGCAATTTTGTTCATCCTTCGCTTTGTTTACCTTAGGTGAGGGTGTGTTAATTCCAGATTCCACTTCGATAATCAAAACTGTTCATGTTATATTGACCAAGATTGAATTCCGATTGCATTCCTTTATTCAATTATTAGGAAATTAAGTAAAATTTTAGCTCGATCATGCTCAGCTCAATATTTGATACGATAAGTATTGGATCTAATTTAAATCTTGAATCAAGAAATTCGGAGATAAAAAATTAGATAATCACTTACCAATATCAGATTTTGTTGATATTTTCATAGTCTCATGATAAATGAATCTAGATGTAGTGGGCTAAATCAGTGTAGTTCCATCAGGGTAGATAGTCCAATGGCCAGGGCAAGCTAACTGGGCCTAAGTAAACAGATCGGATTGAATCACAGCCTCAATCCATAATTCAGGCCATAAAAAAAAGTTACTACACGAAAAGGCAAATTGGTTTCGAACCATGCAGCTCGGAGAGCATACCTTATCAGGACTGATCGTTATGATTCAAGTGACTCATAGACGCCAGTTCACCCATGTGCACCAAATCAAATAGCTCCATATGTCAAATTTGATGTCATTAGAAGTGGTTACCGCACAAGCTGGGCACATGCACATTTAGATAACAGCATATACAGGTGAGTTGCAGCCACCTCGCTCAATACATCAATCATGACATCACCCAAAGCAGTTACCGAGCGCGCCGGGCACACGCGTAATTGAAGAGCAAATCTTAAAGCTCTATATAATTGAGTAGATCAACCCTAATTAGGGTTGCTCATACATTAGGCCGTACCAAGTTTGGGCCGGATTTGTCTTATCTTATCTTATCTTATCTTAAGCTTTAAAACTAAGAGAGTAGAAGCAAATAGCAATTGCACCGCATGCCACAATTTGGCCGATTTTTCCAATTGTGCCCCACATTTGGAGGCCAACATCACTGCCACTCGTGTCCTTAATTGTAATTTCACACTTTCCCGACGTGGCACAATCTTGGCGCTAGATCTCGCTTCTTATGGAGTCTTCAATGCTTGGAGTCGATACGACCGATAGGGGTTGGCAACGAAAGTACCCAGCTTTTCTAGTTCCAATTCTCTCTCTCTCTCTCTCTCTCTCTCTCTTGTCTTTTGCACGCAGCGAGAGAGGGTTTTGCTGTTCACCCCAAAATAGCAACTGCTCGCGTCTCCTCTGCCTTCCATCTTCGCCGCCGACTTCCACCGCATACCCTCTCTCCGTAGACCATGCCCGTGGCTACGCGATAGATAAGACGTCGTCGTATATTGATTATTCAAATTCAAACCCTAACTGATCTTCGTCAAAACCCTAACCCATCAACAAGATTTTACTGGTTTGTACTCAATTCCTAATATACTTTTTGGGTTTCTGATTTTGCGGAGTACCAACTCCTATTATTTTTCCTCTGCTATGCAATTTTTTCCCTTCTTTCTCTTTTCACCGTTTTTCTTTCGTACGACAGTCTCTCTCACTCGTCTCTGACTATTGACGCCTCATTCAAAGGTGTGGAACTCTCTCTCAAGAACGGAAGGTGAAATTTACGAATCTATTTGCCTTTTGGGGTAGTGTTTATCCAATATCTTGCCAAGATATGCTCACAGAGTCACTAACCATGATTTGGCTATTTTTTATAGCTTTTTTACAGTTATTGTGAGATCTCTTGCACTTTCATATTCAGGATGGGTTTTTGTTTTGTGTATCAGTGCTTGTGCTGACGGAAACAGATAAAATTTTACCATGCTATTTCAGTTGTGGCAATTTATGTTTTGATGTAGTAAAGAAGCAAACTATAAGGACTGAGATTTCTTTGATTAAGGAAGTCGGATCCCAACTCAGTATCATATTATGCTTATGTTTTGCCAGTGTGTTACTGGTATTTTCGAGTATCTTCTCTTCCATTGGCAGACTTTGCTATGTAGATGAATAATGAGGATCTGTTTTAGTCTTTTTTTTGCTTACTTCCTGTACACGAGTTTGTGCCCTGTTTGGCACCTTTTAAGTGAATTAAGTCAATGATGAAATATCAACGAAGCTTAATCCTGCTTGTTAAGGTGGTTCCATATGGGTATTATAAAGGTTGAGTTGACATTTAGTTCCCTTCAAGTGGTGAGCGTGAATTTCTAAGGCTTTAAAAACTTAAAACGTTGAAGCATAATTGGGTGGCTTGCGAATTTGCGGCCAATTTTGCCCTTCGATTGCGTAGCTGCTGGTTGCGATGTTGAGGGTAGTTTCATCTTTCAATTGGGTATCAGCTAGAAAATCTAAACCAACAATATGCCAAGCTTTTCTTGAAAAAAATAGGACATCTTACCATCAGGGTAGGGGTTTTGTCGTCACCCGTAGAACAATGAGCATCTTTAATTTCTGAATCAGTGACAGCAGAATCTATGAGGACATATGATGATCAGATAAGCAGGGTGAATGAGTCCCTTAACCTTGTTGATATCATTATTGGTAAGGATTTGAAGTACTAAGCATACCTTTGGAAGTAATTATCAACAATGTGTCGAACCTCTTTATTGTTTGTCAATTGTCATGCCTTATCACTTGTGATCATTGGTATAGATATTATAAATTTATTTTTGGCTTCGCGAATAGCAACTTTTTGTGGAAATTGGACATATTTTGATCCCCAAGCTTAATCCCATTAACCTTGATTCTTGGTTGTAGAAAGCTCCGCCAATTGGACAGTAATAGTATAGCAAGTAAGAGCAGTTTTTTTTTTTTCAACTAAGATAATACCAGAAGGATCAGAACTAGAGAGGATATCCAATTGATCTCGAGATTTTCTTTGGCTAAAATAACTCTCTCAAAATGTTGCTATAAGTAGAGGAATTTAGGGTTGTGAGTCTTAAGAGATCTTAGCTTGGAGTTTAACTGAAACACATAAGCTACCCTAGTGCCTTGCCAAACTTCATTTGTTAAATTTAGGATAATTGAACCAAAATTTCAAGCACTCAAAAGCTCAAATCGAGAAGATGGTTTATACCTCAACCATAACAGAACTAGGAAATAGGTCAGAGATGCTAGGGCGGAGAAAGATCGCTCCAAAATTTGGAAAGAGGTTAGCTATTGCCTATTGATGTTCAACATCCTGTCCAATTTGCTGAAGATAAGCATGTCCTGTTTGTTGCTCAAAGTGTGAAACCATGCAATTATTGGGATCTTGCCTAGCACCTTTATGCATACTAAGGCCGACCAGTCCTTGCATCTTCATGCTCAACAACATTAAAATCACCAAAGAGAAGCCATGGCACATTACCAGAGAACAATGGACATGGAGGATAGGAAACTCCAAAGTTTAGTTCTAGCTTCTTTTCTGTTATCCCAATAAATCACACAGTAATTTGAATGAAGTTTTTTGTTTGACACGTTTGCGGTCAGTAGTTATGTTGCATTAGTAACTTGAACAGATTGGGTACATTCATTCGAGGGGAGAATTATTTCCCATTTCGGAGAAGGAAAAGGAAAGAGGAAAATATTCTGCTTATATGAAGGAAATTGCCATAGAATTTCATAGGGGTAGAATATTACCACATGTAGAGGGAAAGTTAACCTTCTTATATCTCTCGGACAAATGTTTCTAGAGAATCAGAGGATAGCATTTGTGGATTTCTTGGCAAATCAGAGGTAGTGCATATGACTTCCGCTTGTTCCGGTGGAGTTGGCGGCTGAAACTGGTCGCTCTAGGTGTGATTCTAGCCCTTTAATGTTCTCGTCGTTTTTTCCCTCTCCAGTTCTTATTTTCTCTTCGTGTTGTGCAAATGGCAAGAGAAGATTCATACCTCACGGACGTTTTCCGGGATAATACGTATAATTTTCAGGGGTGATAGTATTTCTATCAGCCATTTATGTAGGGCTATCATGCACGGCTTGCGTATGGTTCCAATTATTGCATACGTGGTTTTGTTTTAGTTCTTCCCGCGTTCATATTGTCTTGCTATGAACACAAAAATGTCAATCCCTCTTCGAATTTGTCGTTAAGATGCTGCCGGAGTAATTATGGAGGTGTAGTTTTGTTGTGGCCTTCTTAGGTGATAAGCACCCGAAAATGTAATGAAAGGGTGCGCTAGTGTCTAGGTTTAGTTTAATTTAATTGTTCATTAGTTATCTTTATCTGCTTTTACTCGTAAGATTTATTTTTAGTGTTTTCAGGTAAATCGTGCGAATAAGGCATGTTTTGACGTCATGGAAGGTCCGAGTGCGTCCAAGTACCCGAGGAACCAATGAAGACCCTATCGGCCCCTGAAAATCTGTCTAAGTATGGAAAAATCACTTTTCGAAAAAGTATCGATTTTCGAGATAAAAAATGGCGGTAATTGATCATTGAATTTTTCTAAGAGCAACTTCAAAATTGCAAGGTTTTATTCAAAGATTAAGGTCATGTTTTGAGCCATTTATTCGATAGAAAAATGTGCTGTTTTCTGTTTTACACTAAAAGCTGGGGGTCAACATTTTGATTGGATTGAAATCTCAAAATTCTGGTAATGCCATTGTTTCCAAATGGGGGGTACTTCCTTATTTTCATTAAATAAATTAAAGTAAAGAAAAGGTAAAAGAAAGGTTTAAAATGCAATCTTTACTTAACTTTAGAGAGTGAAAATAAGATGTTGTGAAAGCTGTTGGGTGCTGTGGAAGCTGCTGGGAGGTATGAAGCTGAAGTGCTGAAGATAAGAAGCTCGGTATCGATCGAGCAAGATATTTCCAATCGGTACCGAAGGCATTAGCAAGGTTTCAACGCCAGCCATAAGCATCTCGGCATCGGTAGAACCCAATTCATCCAATCGGTACCGAGGGCCTTCGGAGCAGAATCTTTGAAGCATCTTTGGAGATATTCCGTGCGCAAAACAGGGGCGGTATAAATACCCCGTTATGTCATTATTGCACGATTTGGACAGAAATGTACCCATAATTTTAGATCTAGCTTAGATTACTTTTCAACTTTTTGAATTGTTCTTGTTTTGTTCTTCATTTTCAGCACTTATTTCTTAATTTCCTGCCTTTATTAGTTGTCTTTTGCTACTCGTGCTTTAATTAAAGTTGTTGCTTAGTTCCCGATCTATTGTTTAAGCTAATTTTCTTCTAGTCTTGCATTTCAATTATGTTAAGTAGATTTTTGCTTGCTCTTATCTTCATAGATATGTGTGAGTAGTTTCAAGGGTTAGGTCATGGGATGATTAGCATCCCATGGCTTGGCCAAAAATTGCATTTTTCACCAATAAAGTTTTAATCTTTGGATTTGAAAATTGATGTGGGGTTCGGATTCGTTTGGTAAATTACCGAGGTGTTAACCTCTTTGATCACGTGTAGGTGGGAGCTTCGCCTACCCACCACACATGATGCTTCGAGCTCTGTTGCTCGAGGTGTTTACCAAATGAGTTCTATAGCTAGCTTGATTTTCAAACCATCTCTATTTCCCGGTTTAGGTACCTACAATTGTGTATTTTAAATCGCGTGAATTGGTGAAAAATGTGATTGAGCTCGAGTCATGAGTGCTAGTGATTCCTAGACCTAGCCTATCTTTTTCCTAGTTTATTCGTTTTCAATTTAGCCTTTTAAATTTTCACCGTTCAAAGTAAAACTCGGTTGGCTACCTAATAGCCGAAAGCCTTGCTTACCTCTACAAATCCGAGCAAAGCCGTATAATTATTCCCGTGGGTACGATCCCGGTCTTCCGGATTATTATGCTTCAAATGACGTATTAAGCCCTACGCTTGGGGCGTTATCCTTCTACATCGGGGAAAACGAAGCATTAGGTGCCCTAGATATTTTGGTGATGTGCTTGCGTAATTATTTCTTTCCCCCTTGGTTAATGAAATAAATAATTTGCCTGTTTTTAGTACCTTTTTATAACAGACTTGTCTAACATAGAACTATTGTTTATTTATTTTGTTGGTGCTTGGTTTTAGCTTCTCCTATTACATTGTTCATCTAGAGAGCATTAAATTATTCCGCCGAATAATAATAACTAGCATCTATGATTTCACATTATCTTTTTTTTTTATTTATTTTTTATGGATATGGTTATGTTTATACAGGTGTAATTTTGTTACGGCTTTTTTTGTATACCATGGATGTTTATGTCTCTGGTTGCATAGCTATTTGTCTTTTCCCAGTTAATAATGAAATAAATTGATTCGCTATTTTCATTGGCTTTCCTTTACCTGGTTTTTGGCATGGATGTGGGTAATTTTGGACTGATTGTTGTCTCCTTTGTAATTAATACTATTATTGTTATGTTCATTGATTGTATCATTTTTTCTGCTTTAACTGCTCCGTTACAAGTCCACTGTGAAGTAATATGCCGACTTAGCTTGGAGGATACATCATTATGGTCATTCACTTGTCCGTTTATTCGCTGGACTTTGGAGAAGCACCCAACGGAAACATAAGCAATTTTTCATGTCAGTGCTTTACAATCGAAATTTTCATGCTAGGCTTGTGTTTATCGAGGATTATTCGAAGTGTTCCTATTGAGGGTTGATCTGACTAAAACATTAACCATTGTGATGTTAGTGAATGATGCAGTGTTGCCTATAAAATTAATGTACATAATTCCAAGATCAAATCCTAATGCCGATGCATGCGTTGTTATGCCTCAAAACGTATGATTCCGAGTACAGGGACTATTTAATGAAACATCACTGAAATTTGTTGTGCTAAGTCTTGCCATTACCTGAAATTTGACTGAAAGTTTAAGGATCGTGCTATTGTTAGCCGACTGGGCTGACGATAAGCACAATAGAAGGCAGGAAAAAAATATGTATTTCTTTTTATTTTTAACATCATTTAATACACATTCACACATCTACTATTGTCAGTCTATTGGGCTGATTTTAGAATTTTCCAAAGTTTAATTACATGTGAACCAGAAAATTTTATGCTCTGAATTTGTCCCTGAGATTTCATCGGGCTTTATTTGGTGTTGCTACTGTTAATTGAAATAGGGGTATTTTCAAGTTCAAAACCTGGTTATTCACTGAAATATGTAGCTAAGTTTGCGAGTTAAGAGCACTAACGTTTACCTCTTAATGTACACACCTTAAACTTCTTCAAGCATATAGTACATCACAGGCACAAAATTCACAGACATGAGACTCCGCGTGCTAGCACGCGCAGTTCACCTAGTACTAGATAATAACGAGACTGGTGTAAACCCAAGTCCGGTCCATTAATAATCATCCTTCATTTAATATTCTTAAGATGGCCAAATTTTCATTTCCAGAGCTTGTCCAACTAGCCCAATTAGTTTTCTAAAATATAGTGCCTAGTATAAATTAATGAACCCCACGATTATAAATTAGAGTTTACAACCATAATAATTATAATTATATGAAGACCAAGAAATATTTATGCATTAATAAAAGGGTATTGTGTACATACAGGTATCGTAGTAGCTTTTTTCTTCGTCCTTAATATTTTTTTTGTAGTATAAATATATAATGCCCATTATTGTCATTATTTTATCAGGCCGGGCTGGGCTTGATTTTAAAAGACTCACAAGCCCATCCAATTAATTAAACGGGTTTAAAAACTCAACCCAATCCAATTCGATGGATGGGCCTAAATACATATCTCAAATCCTTAAAAAAATCGATGGATGGGCCTAAATACATATCTCAAATCCTTAAAAAAAAAAAAAAACAGGTTGGATGAGCTAGTGGGCGGTGTGCACTCCACCCCTAACCCTAATGGATACATTGTTCCTTCTAACCCTAATCGATTTGTACTTTGCTCTCCTCCTGCAACCTCTAACTTAACCATTGGAGTGTCTTGCCGGTCGACCCCGACCGGTTCGGGCACTAACGGTGGGTTTTAGGTGACGTAGTAAGGCGAATTCTATTTCCCAAATCAGAGGTTTCAGTCAAGGTCGCATATTCGAATCACAATCCCAAAATGAACGATTTCAATCATCAACATGTAATTTTTGACAATATGTAATTTGGAATGAACACAACCTCTCAAAGGTTTTAAGCAAAGGTGGATAAAATGAGGATAAACGAAATTGCTTTTGTATATCCTCTAAGCCCTAGCCATCCATAGATTAAGTAGGTTGAAGTCCCAGGTACACGTGTCAAAAATGAAAACTAAGAGAAGCTTTCAGATTCCTAACAACTCTCTGTCGAAGTGAACATTCATAAGAGTGATTATTCTACGATGAATACTAAAAGAATCTTTCAAATTCTTAATAACTCTATGCCGAAGTGGAAATTAATGAGAGTGATTATTCTACGTTCCTGGAACATTACTGCACATACTACAAATGTGTGGATAGAGAGCTGCTATGGCACCTACGAATATTGTTGGACTATAATTTAAACGTCCCACAATTTGGTGCCCTGCGCATGCCAAAAGTACGTTCTATTGATACAACACTGAATTGTAGGTTGACAATAGTTCTTTTGTTTAATTCACACAAGGACCTATTACACATCATTTGAGCGTAATACAAGGGTCAGCAACGCCTAAAGTTATAGTACATGTCTAATTAAAAATGATTTTTTAAGTGGGGCATCCATATCCTCCTAATTACATGTATTCGTCAATCTCCCACTCAAAAGTTAGCTTGATTCCCCACCCAAAAAAGAGGCACTCAAAGTTATCTACTCAGCCAAATTACAGGGACAGGGTCCCACCTGGAATTCCATTACCTTCTGCCTGCATTTTGCACTCCCTGGGGTCCAGAAATATCAACACAGTCACTAGTTCATGTCGTGCAATAAAAACACATAATTCAAGGTCCAATTGTTGGGTACTTTCAGAATGCTGGTCAGTACACAATGTGGGTTGCTCTCCGTCTTCCAACCATGCAATATAAGTGAGTGAGAGTAATTTTTATACCGAATATTTTATCGCTATATAAATGGTTGGAAGTACCGCGTATGCAAAGCCGTGTACTCCAAGAATACTGAATAAGTACTCTAATTCAAGAGCTTATAGTTATGATGATACAATAGAAGTCATCTAAACATCATCACTACATGAGTAAAAGTTCATTCAAGAAAGGATATGTTGTGCTGTCAAAACTGTATTCTAGAAGTGCACATAGTTCAGTGTGGTAGGATTTTGTTTTGGGCTTTGTTGTTTGGGTTTGTCCCTTGTAATATAGGCTTTTAGATCGTTTAGGTGTTTGGGTTGTGTTTCCTCTGTTTTAATTGTTGGGCTTGTTCCATATATCTGGACTTTAGGTCTTTCAGGTGTTTGGGCTTGTCTCATACTGGTGTTTTCTTGGTTTATTTTTGTCAATCTAAGGTTTGGGTCTCGGATTGGACACTATGTTCTCTCCTTATTTCTATTAATCTTTGTAACAACTTCAAATATTATTAAAATTTCTTTTTCGCAGTAAAAAAAAAAAAAAAAAAAGTCTTCTAGAACTGCATTCTTGAACCGTTAGCGTGGAGGAGAGCTATCAATGATGGTCAATGATTACCTTTTTTTAATCACCAAAAAGTGGGTCTAATAACGAAAAAAACCACCTCTTGCCATACAATATTCATGCACTTTTTGGGAGTGGGGTGACACTCAACAATGTATTACCACTCATTCCAACCTTTCCCCATCATTCACTTTCATTGATTCCCACCTGAAAATAAAAAAAAACAAAAAAAAAACAAAAAAAAAAAAACAAAACTCTACCCGCATTGCATACCCACCTACTGGAATACCTCAAAAACTGATTTATCAAATATGAAAACATAGGCCTCAATTCCCCATGAAACTCTGTTTCCTCATTTTTCTCATTCACTTGTTCACTTATGGCCACTGCAACTCTGATATTCATATTGGATACAAGGTCACCATTCCTGTCCCAACAGAATACAGCATGGGGTTCATAGGAAGAGCTTTTATTATTGAATCTGAACAGATGGTTCCGAATTTCAAAGTTGCATTGAGTGTTGAATCTGGAGAGCAGAAGTACTCATGTTCATTAGATGTTTTCCTTGGAGATGTAAAAGTGTGGACTTCTGGCCATTTTTCGCGGTTTTACACCACAGAGAAATGTGTGCTCGAGCTGACTCAAAGCGGAGATCTACAGTTAAAGGGTCAAGAGGACCGCCTTGGATGGAAAGCCGGGACTTCTGGACAAGGTGTGGAGGTAAATTTAAATGATCCGTGTGGTAACGTTGTCGATTTTTCTGCTTCTTGTTTACATTAAAATGGATATAGGTTTTCCCTTTTTTTTCTTTCTGTGTTTCGGTTTCTGATGGGAAACTGAAACAAAGAAACATGTCTGGTCTGGTACCAGTTACAGAAAAGTAGCTGTGAAAACTTATTTTCAGAAACAAGAATCTGAAACTTGTTAGATTATGTTCTGCAATTTCTCAACATTAGGCCAATTCTCTGATACTGAACCTGTGTTGATGCAGAGACTGAACTTACTAAGAACAGGCAACCTAGTTCTGGTAGACGCCCTCGACCAAATAAAATGGCAGAGTTTCAATTTCCCCACCAATATAATGCTTTGGGGGCAGAGATTGAATGTGAGAACTCACTTAACTTCTTTCCCCACCAACTCAACTTCATTCTTTTCATTCGAAATCCAGCATGACAAGCTTGCATTGTACTTGAATTCTGATAAGGTCAATTATACGTACTGGGAATTCAAGCCTCTCGTCAACCAAAACATCACATTTATCAAAGTGAGCAATAAAGGAGTAGACATCTTTGGTGATGAATATACGAAAATTGACCAAATTCCATCAGGAGGATTTCAACCCTTGCGATTTATGGCATTGGGGAACGAAACGGGGAATTTGGGTTTTTATTACTACTCAACTGAGCAGGGGAAATTTGAGGCCTCTTTTTTGGCTATAAACAACACTTGTGATCTTCCTTTGGTTTGTAAGCCTTACGGTATATGTACATTATCTGATGTTTGTTCGTGCATTCGGTTCATAACAAGAGATGGGATGAATTCCAACTGCAGCAATGGAATTTCTAGTGGGTTTTGTGGGAAGAATCAGGTGGAGATGGTAGAATTACCCGGCGTTACTACCATATTAAAGGGTACAAATGTGAAGGATAACGTGAGCAGAGAAAAGTGTTCGGAAATTTGTTTGGATGACTGTAATTGTACTGCTGCATTGTATACATTTGATTCGGGGGAGTGTTTTTTGTATGGTCTTGTTAGAGGAGTGAAACAGGTTTCGCGGTTGAAGGAATCGAGTTATATGGTTAAGGCTCCGAAAGGAAGTGGTGGAGGTAAGGGGAAGAGTTCTGGTTTGAAAAAATGGGTCTTGGTGGTTGTGGGAGTAGCTGATGGATTGATTCTTGTTCTTGTTTTGGGAGGGATTGGGTACTATGTAATTCAGAAGAGAAGAAAGAATTTACAGAATATTGATAACAATTCCTAAACCCAAGTGGTTCATAGTTAATTTTTTGTGAGAATTGACCATCAAAATACTCATACAAGCTTGATCACTTGTAATAGAAACTGACATCAATTGTTGTTGAAAGGCCTATTTTCATGGCATAGAGTGTGCAATTGTGTTTCCCTGTCAAAACTTGTGCAAAAGCTATGGTTTTTTTTTTCCCTTTCCCTTTTCATGTCATGGTAAAAGTCTGTAAAGGTGCCCTTCACATTCCGACATATGTGTTTAGATATCTCCAAATACGTGAGTGTGAACGATTAAACAAAATTAGTCCCATGCCATCACGAGATGGGTGTTCAATGATTCAACCACGAGCTCAGAGTCATAAACAAGTGATGAAGACATCATGTTCATGTTCATGTTCTTGTGCAAATCAAAACTTAATTGGTTGATCTTTTTTTTGATGGTGATGTTATGGTGTCATCTTTTTTCTCCCCGTAGGAAACAATCCAGTAGGCTATACAGAAAAGACCATCGAAGCTACTAGGATAACGATTTAGATGATATATGACTATGCAATGCCGCGATGTGATGCATATATTGACAAAAAGAGAAGTTTTGAAAGAGAGAGTCTCTTTGAGCCAAATTTAAGGTTCTTACATGGATGCACATGGTAGTGTAATCTTCATCCATGTTCAGATTGACATCACTTCAGAATTTTGCAGAAACCATTTTTGAAGTGAATGGATTGCCTCCACACTTATACTTGGAAATTGGTTGAAGATGGTAACTTAAGTCCCATCCCAAAATTATTATTTTTTTTAAATTTTTTTTTGGTAAAACAGGAACATATATTAACTAAACAAAACAAGTTCTGGGATATGATATCCCTTGAATATTGACATACAAATTGGTTGAATCTGCTAGAAGGCATAGCAATTAAAATATTTAAAGCATGCATATCATTGCTCGCTATCTTTGCCATAATATCAACGCATTGTTTGCTTGTGGAAGAGATGTGTTTTTTTTTTTTGTCCTTCCTTCTGACAAGAGGGGCATAGCAATACTATTACAGATGCCATCACAAAATACAGGAGTGAACCAAAACTATCAAAATTTAGACTCGAGCACATGCATAAATTAGTGGGCTTAGTGGCACCACTGCTAAAGCAGCCCAACAACTAGGTTGCTGGGCGAAAAACCAGTCCCCGATATGATAGTAGAGATCCTGAGGGAAAAGTGCTCAAACCCAATACTAAGCACAAGATGAAATCGGAAGACCAAGGATCTGGTAACGGAAGATGTGCTTGAATGTTGCTTTCTCGACCTTCCTCCGGAGTGCTCTACAATTATCAATAAGATTACTAAACGGATGAAATTTATCACCATTTTCCAGGAGTCGAATGGCAAGTAGAGAATCGAAATCAATATCTACCTATTGAAGATGTATTCAAATCTGTGATTAGTTTGACGCCATCTCGCATGGCCCGCAGCTCCGCGGGAGGGCAGGCTGATTGTGGTTCCGGTCGCTGAAAGCCTTGTACACAAATATCCCGCACAATTTCCTTCTAATAATGCCACCTGCTCTAGCTATCGTCCCATCCCAAATTGGTAACATATGAAAACCAAGGTGAATACATAACTGGTGCCCAATTTTCCCGGGTGGGGTTGAGCTGCCCGTTATTGAGAGAATAGATATAGGAGTAGTCCATTTTGGGGAAAATTTACTGGAATTAAAATTTCTTGACTGTTCTGTTACCAACATTTGTATGATCTTTTCTGTCTCTTTCAAATCGTTCTTTTCCCGCATATACATTCACACTTCAAAGAGAATACGAGAGAGTCTAATCAGTAGTCCACTTTAAAGCGCATGCTAATTATGTTGGAAATAAGTGAATTGGAAATTGACTCCAAAATAAACCATTTGATTTGATTGTAATTTATTTGTCCCGCGATGGATAAATAAATGTGAACTAATTGAAATTATTTGGTTTGCCGCCGAACAGGGTCATGTGTGGCAGCGGATTCATAAAATTCAAGGCTTAAAATTTGATGGAAACTTGTAGTAATTAATTTAATTAGTTACTTCATTCTTTAAAAGCTTTTTGAATTGATTTTAGGGTTGGTTCATAAACCAACATGTGGCAAGCTAAACTAATGGGTGCCAATGCTTCATTTACCTCAGCAACATAAAGTGTCTCTTCATTTGTAACGTGGAAATGGAAATGAAGTGTTGGTTCGGCCAAGGTTCGAACAGTGGTGTCTCTCCAGCTAAGACCACTCCGAACAGTTGCGTCTTTTTTCTAACATCATTTCGAACGGTCATCTTTCCTTTTCGTTGAGGTGCCTACTTCTCTATAAATAGGACTCATTTCCTCCCATTTCAATTGCGAAAATTCCTGCACTCAAAACATACATATTCTAAGAGAGTTCTGCACAGTTTCTTGATTCGCCCGTTGAACAAATTGTAGTGCTACTTCCGTTCTTCGAAAATTGGGTATTCATGGGAGACAAACGTTCAAGAGACCCAAGAGTACTGGTGTGGGAAATGAATTTGTTTTAAAGATATAGCATTATCCATAAAATACTAGCCTCGATTGCTAATTTTCGGACGCCTGAAATTGATCCAATAAATTTACTTTTGGTGTTTTGCAATTTGTTATTTTCAGAAATAAACGAATCCCGATTCCAACAAATTGCAGTGCTTCTTCTGCAACTGCACCTGAAGATCACTGTATCCCACTATGCATGTCCCGATAGTCAGACGTGTAAGCAACGTAATCGATCGAGGCCGAATTCTGTCTCAAGGTAATAGTGTTGAAACGCTTGCCTCGATCTACTTCGGTTCTGTGTTTGTTCCGCTTCAAGCCGCTCAGGATTTCTGTACTTCACCATCATGGGTTGTATAATTCTATTTTCTCAAGTTCGTTTATGTTGGAAAGCGGAAGCGATAGGTATCACTAATAAGAGAAAGAGTTTTTTACATACAATAGTAAGCACATTTTTATTGATAAAGGACACAGACGATTATATACGGACTCGGATCCCCTCCCAACATCTCTCTCTCAACATCTTGCCCATGTTTTCACAAGAAGAGGACAACACATTAATGAAGGGATTTAAGGGCTCAGATTTACCCAACGCCACAGATGTGATGCTCTTAAATGAAGCGACGTCGTCTCGAAGGGGAAGCCTAAACGGCAGGCATAACTTCTCCGTCTCCTCATTTTCCCACTGTCTTCCCCAATTTCCATTCGACTGAATTTAAAGGAAACCCTAATTTTCACCCTCCATGGACAATTAGACCCCATTTTGCACAACGTAACTTTCCCCTCTTGCTTGTCAGTTTACCAAAATCTCAGTTCCCTCCTATCTTCTCCAAATCCAAACCTCTAGTACGTTCACTGCAAACACCAACAGTTCGACGCGTCTCTCTCTCTTTAAGCTATCTTTATCCTTCTTGGATTCAACAATCATATATAATCAAATTAAACTTGTGAGCGAAGAGGGTGGGTTAGGCCTTGATTTCAGAATGAAGATTGAGTTGCATGAGAATATTGCAGTCGGGAAAGAGCTTTCATTTAAAAAATTGAAAAGGGAAAGCCCTGTTTTTTTTTCCCGAAATATTCTCTCTCTGCACAAACAAGGCAAGGCAAGAATGACAAAAAAAAGAAAGGGCAAGGCAAGAATGGGCTAAACCCAGAAAAGGATTTGATAAAAAGATTTGAAAAGATGGAATTTTGGGCGAAAGGAAGAAAGTGAATAGGAATCACCATGTTTGAGAGAGAGAGAGAGAGAGAGAGAGAGAGAGAGATGGGCCTTGGATAGTGGGAAGACGCCGTTTACATTCCCCGTTAATGATGGATTTGAAACGGCTTCGTTTCATTCTGTTGAGTGCATGGAATGATTTTCAACCATTGGATTCTAGAAGTGGTGAGGTGGCGCCTGCAGGAGAAAAGGTGGGCAAGATGTTGAGAGGGAAATGTGGGGAGAGGATCCGAGTCCATTATATACACAATGATCTCTTACTTCTCTCTATCTTTTACTCTCACTCAACTCCCATATTTTTATAGTACAGATTACAAGCCCATTTATAGGCAAAACTAGACAAAATAGATAACCGTACATTTATGGAAAAACTCATAAGAGAAGTGCTACAACACACACCCCTTATTTGGGTGTGTATCATATGCACCCTCATTAATTACCATTGGATGTTTGAGAAATGATCTAGACCCTTTAAAATGTTACGATAGGTTACCAACAAATAACTTGTTACCAGTGCAACAGGTAAACCCTAAGAATTAACCAAAATGGAAAGAAAATCCCCTCAAGCCTCTCACTCCCTTCTCAACCAGCGTATATCTTTCTTTTCCTTCGAAAAATTAGGCTCAATTTTATTTTTGATAATTAATTTATGTTAAAAAATAATAATTTTATTTTTTAAAAACTTCGAAGCTAAAATTATTTCAAGTGAAAATAATTTACTTCTTTAAAATACGTTGTTCTCGATAATTATTAAAGAAAAAAGATACTATCATTATTATAATGTAATAAAAAGTCAAGTTAAGGCATTTTTTTTTTTTTTTTTTGCAGGATTTTCAAAGGCCAATGATTTTGGCACTCCCCATTTTGTTAGTGACACTCCCAAGCAAGGGCGTAGCCAGGAATTTTGGTTAGTGGGGTTAAAAAGTAGATTCATATGCACTTAAAATAAGTTGGGGCAATTTAGAGATTTTTTGTGGAGTCAAAATAGCTAAATTATACCTATTCCTACGAAAATTTGGAGTCAAATTAGTAAAAATGGGATAAAAATTATACCTATCTCTAGAAAAATTTGACAACAAGGGGGGTCGACTGCCCTCCCTAGTACCCATGTGCCTCCGCCCCTGCTCCCAAGGGGAGTGCCAAAATCAACACCCTTTTTAAAATGTTTCATAAATGTAGTCATTTTTTTTTTTTGGAATTTTTTGAAATATTATGATGTTTAACATTTTTCACAATACCTTCAATTGCATAGTGAACTTTCACATGCATATCAAAAAAAAAATTTCACACAAATAGTCCAAAAAGAATAGCGAAGTCGATAATTCGTATTAATCAAGTAGGAAACACTAGCAAAGTTAATGGGTGATCAAGAGAGTGATGGTGACGAGATAAATTTATCAATAAATTTTAGAGTTATGTGTAAAAGACAACAAAATTTAGGACGTGATATTTATTTTTTGGTCAATAAACATACTACTAGAGTTTTGTAAATTTGTGCTCGCATCTGAATTACAAATAACTAATACTCATATTTGATAATGTAATCGATTACAAGTGTTATCGATACCAATCAATTACGCAATTGAAACCGCAGAGGAAAATATAATCTATCATGTAATCAATTATTTGTGTTATTTAGAACAATTGATTTTTAAATCTATTGCAATGTTGTTTTTAACTTATTTTGCAATTGATTAGAGGATTTACTGAGGCCCATCAATTAGCAAATCGATTGAGTAATCGACTTCACATTGTTATCCAATTGTACTCAATTCAATTACAAAATCGATTATATTGTCTAATCGATTACATAATTGAACATAATAAAATTGATTACATATTCAATTATGATGTCTAATTGAATATGTAATCAATTGCAAAATCAATTACTATATATTTGATTATAATGTCTAATCAATTTAAAAATCAATTATAAAGTCTAATCAATTATGGAATTGAACATTCACATAATAGATTACATATATGATTAGATATTGTTAAAAAAAAAATTGATTAAGTAATCAATTGCACAATTGATTATAAAAAAGTTATGAAATGGACTAAAATGTTATGATTCCATAGTGAAAATGTTACGAACTGAAAATGTTACGATTTTTTTTATAAAGTTATAAAACACACCAAAATGTTATGATTCTAAAAATGTTATGAATCTGTTGCTAAAAAGTTACGATTCATTCGTAAAAGTTACGATATGCACTAAAAAGTTATGATTTGTAAAAAAAATATTATGAATCAAAAGTTACGAATTTTGGGTATAAAAGTTACGATAGACTAAAATGTTATGAATGACCTGTTTAGCATGTAATTTTTAATGAGGTGACACAATATGGACCACACAATAGGTGCATATGATATGCACCTTAAAGGGGTGTGTATTAAAGATTTCTCCAACTCGTAAAATCAAACAAGTAACTCCAATCTTTATCCACGTTTTATTTCTTCTTCTTCCAAATCTTATCTTTGAAAATCCCACTTGCCTTTCAAGTCTTATCACCAAGCCTCCATTAAAACAATTGAACCACGTTGTTGTCATTCAAACTTACTTTCCGACAGTTTATGTTTAATCCCAATGTCAGTTATTTTACAGAAGCTATTACAGTTTACATTCAATAGATACACACAAAATTTTATCTTGTACGTAGTTTTATTTTATACAGTGTCTCTCTTTTCCGAAAGATCAAGAATATATATATGATACAAACAGTCCGGATCCCATAAGGGATCTTGCACGGTGCTACCGTGCAGGACTCTCATTTTCCGAGCAAATTTCAATGATCCGAGTCATTCAAAATGTGCAGAACGTGATTTTAAAAATACTATAAGAAATCAGCAAAAAAAATGATCGGAAAGGGCTTGATCTGAACAATTTTTTATGGAACAGTTCAGTAAAAAATTGCTCGGATCAAACCCTTCCCGATCATTTTTTTTGCTGATTTCTATATGTATCCTTAAAATCACGTTTTGCATATTTTGAATGGCTCGAATTATTGAAATTTGCTTAGAAAAGAGAAGTCCCGCACGGTGTTACCGTGCGAGATCCCTCATTGGATCGGTGGTGATGACACAAATTATATAATAGTAGCATGAATCTGACAAGTTCTGCAAAGGGAGCTCTTATTACCAAAAGAATATAGCGCCCAGAGATGTTCTCCTAGATAGTGCGGAAATTTGGCCCAGCTAGCCCATATGGTCATAATTGGGTCACCAGCCTTAATTGGATTCACATTTGAGTGATGGGCACCTCAAATCCACTAAAATTACATTTGGTGGGCCCTCTTGAATCTTCTTGCATGTGCAACTTCTAATCCTGGATGACATGTCACAGACAATTGAACAGCCTCTCCCTTGTCCAAATACGTACCTTCTAGGCCAAAATTTTTAGTTAATTAAAAAAAATATTGCTCCTGCTCACAAATATAGAATGGGAAAATTACCGAGCAGAGGCGTGGACCAGGCTTATTTACCATCTGATGGTCTCAACTCTCAAAATCACCACTCTAATGACACAAAGAAAAATATTCACCAAGACATGGTGTGTCAAGTTGAATTGACAATTATACCCTTCGTTTTTATACCAGTAAAAAGCCCTAATCCTCAATCACTCCCAAATCCCTCCTCATCGTCTACTGCTCTCATCGACGATGGACTCCTCTCTCTCTCTCTCTCTCTCTCTCTCTGTACAACTGGTATGTTCCTCTCTTTCTCTCTACCTCTCTCTCGTTCTCTCTCTCCTTCCTCTCTTCTCTTTGTCGTTCTTTGCTTTACCCTCTCTCTCTGGGGTTCTCTGCTCTCTCTATCGTTCTCTCTTTCTCTCTATTGTTCGGCCATTTGAGACGATTTTTTGGTTGTTTTAACCAGGTCGGAGCAACGGAGTCACGATGAAAATTAGCAAAATCCATTACGATGTTTGTAAAATTGGAGTTTCAGGGGGTTAAGGGTTACTATGAAACCTTAGGCACAGTTTGAAGGTAAAATTGGCCAGCATATGAACACTAACTCGTTCTTATAAGTTTGTGCCAGAGTGCTGTTTTCCTTTTTTGATGTATAACTCGTACCAAAATAGAAATGGCTTGAACAAGTTGAAAAGCAGATATGCATAAGTTAATAATGCTTGTAGCTAGGTTGTTACCTAGTCAAGAAAAGGTACCTGTAATGCTAATAAGTAGGAATGGATTTTGAAGAAATAGATGGGTTTTTGATAGGTGGGATGAGAGCCCTTTTGGTGAGGAGTTGTTGGGTTACAGTATATTATGCACAATACCACGAAACTGTACCCAAGGTTGTTCTAAGCACCAGAACACATGTTCTACTTGGTTTGCTTATTTGTTACAGGGTTGTGATAAGACCTAAGTTTAGTAGTTTTAGATAGTTTATGAAGATGCTCCTGCCCTTATGAAGGGATACACCTCTCCTCCCGTTCTCGATCCTCGTTCTACGCTCCCGCTCTCAATTTTTGCTCTAGCGAATTTAAAGTATTTTTAGATGTTTTCTAAAGACGCTTTCATAATGGCCTCCCGCTCCCGCACATGCGTTATGCGATTAAGGTTCAGACACCATAAGTCCTTGGTCCATTTTCTTTCTAATCTTTATTTAACAGGTGATCATGGATGTGTTTTCAATCACACTGCTGAAGGGGGCGAGAAAGGGACCCACTATGTCATTTAGAGGTGTTGATAACAGTGTCTTCTATATGCTTGCCCCCAAGGTATAGCTTCAGTTTCTTTTCACTTTCCTTTGCTATTTATATCAAAGAAGAATCCAAGTGGTGGAAGTTTTTAAAAGTTTGTGTAAGATGGTCTAGTCTGAAGTTTTTAGTCAAGGACTTTGCGTTTCCATTGCCGCTAGTTTGCAAAGAAACAACCGGTGTATTGCCTTTGTAGGTAGTTTTAAATGTTAGAAGGGGATCTGTTTTTATCAATGAAACAAATATATATTGTTTGTTGAAGGTTTCTTATCTGTGAGCTTTTTCATTTCAATTGCCTTGAAAATTATGTTAATAAGCCAGGTGAAGTTTAACGAGAATCTTGGCTTCTCTTCTGGTTAATGTCTGACCTTTTATCATTTCATATGACAAATACAAAGGTATGAAGTTGAATGCTTTAACAAAAGGAAAATCACAATCCTTTGTACCACAACCTAGAGTAGAGAAGCAAAGACTTGGTTGTTAGTGTTGTTATATTTTGATGTGGCTTTTTGGTCCAAATTGCAGTTTCCAAGGTCCAGAGTAACCGGTTCATATACTGAAGAATTCCGTTGATCATTTCTGAGTTGTTAGTGTCGTCATAAGTTCAAGGTTAAAAATAAAATAAAATATTGGAATTCATAGTTAAATTTGTTGGCAAGGGGCAGAACCTATGTTTTAATTATCTAATTTACCCTATTCATTTCTATTTAGGCATGGAGTTTGTTTCAACTTGTTTTCCTTAATTTGTTCCTTCTCTGTTTGGTGTTCTAACTCCCTTGAGAAAGTTTGCAAATAGAGTTGCTATTCGAGCCATATATAAGTTTAAACCTGCCCTCTCTTTTTTTAAGTGAATATAATTTTTAAGTGCTAAGTATTACCAAGCTCGAGGTTCCCAAAATACCATTTCCAAAAGCTGATGTTGTTTCTGTTATGTTGTTACTGATATGGTGACTACATAAGAAACATGGACACAAATACGGTATAATTAGGACATGGACACATGTTCGTAGAGTGTTGTGTCTGTAACCGACATGTGCGAAACAGTTGTAGAGAGCTTCACATTTGGGGTTTAACTTTGATTTGGGAATACCAATGTCTTTTGAGGAATGGTTTGGAAGATGGATTTCGGAGGCGCCGATTTGGGATTCTATTTTTATGTTATTGGTTATTTGGTGTGCTCGCAATGAGGCTCTTTTTCAACGGTACCTATGCAATGCAGATAATTTTTTAACTCATTTTTCATGAATTAGGAGCTTATGCAGGTTGCAGCGAAAGGAGGGAATTCTAACTGATTCTGATTATGGTGGAGCTTGTGGATTGGTCAAGGGAGGGGAGGCTTTGAAGTATGTCTAGAGGAGGGAAGGTCATGCTTTGGATGGCTGCCATTTTTTTTTTTGCAGATAGCTTGGGCTGCTGTTTCAAGATGTGGTGCGGCTGCTTGGGTGTGTGTGGATGTTCATGGGCAGGAGGTGGCGGCACATGTAGACCTTTGTTTTGCATCCTTCGCGGCTTTGGTCGAGATTCGAAGCAAGCTTAGTAGCTCTTCAGTGGGCATTCGCACAAGGGATTCTTGAAGTTTGTATTCAAATGGATAGCTCTGTTTTTATGCATGGTCTATGTAATCCTCAAGGAGCTGCAACTAGTTTGCAGTAGGCTCTCAAGGATTTTTTTTTTCTTTGCTCCTCTTTCAATTATGTTAAGGTTGTAAAAGTTTCAAGACTTGTGGTTAAGGCGGCCCATGATAAAGCTCGGGCTGTCGTAATTTGTGTTTGTAATTAGTTTGCTTTTTAATGCCATGAGTTTGTTCTTCTAAAAAAAAAACACAATGGTTCATAATAGTGATTTTGCAACCAAAAACAATGGTCGTAAAAGACAATGATCAACCAGCAATTTAGTCACCGGAAGAAGGTAACAAAATGTGATTAAAACGAGCAATTATAATCACAGTTCTATCAAAACTGTGACAAAAAAAAAAGGTATTATTTCTCCTGGTTTCACTATTAGTAAAGTGAGTTGAAAATTTGTTAACAAAATATGAGATGGCTTCCGTAACTTTCTACCCTCATGTGTCCTCAAACTTATCATCACAATGGTCAATCATATAGGACAGGGTTTTCTAAAAAAATGACTCTTTTTGATAGACAACAAAGTTTTGTTAAGAACTCGACAATGAGTACATCGAGAAGTGGTCAAATATGGATCACAGAGAATGAGGTACCATAAAGGTCTTCAGGAAAAAAATAAAATACATTCAAAGGTCTCTGTGGACTATATGTTTATTGTATAAAGAGTACGTCACATTTTTTGGCAAGTGGAAAGTTAGGTGGAGGTTCTTTGAAGACCAAGTTCATATTGGTAAAAGACTCCACCTAACTTTGAATGCTTACCACTTGCTCAAAAATATGACGTGCTCTTTATACAATAAACATGTGGTCCATACAAACATAGGGTGTAGTCTTTTAGCAAAATGGACTTGGTCTTGAAACAACCTCCACCTAACTTAGAATGCTTATCACTTGTCCAAAAATATGACGTGCTCTTTATACAATAAACATGTGGTCCATACAGACATAGGGTGTAGTCTTTTAGCAATATAGACTTGGTCTTGAAACAACCTCCACCTAACTTTGAACGCGTACCACTTGCCCAAAAATATGACGTGCTCTTTATACAATAAACATGTGGTCCATACAGACATAGGGTGTAGTCTTTTAGCAATATAGATTTGGTCTTGGTCTTGAAAGAACCATCAATTTTCCACGCTTACCACTTGCCCAAAAATATGACGTGTTCTTTATACAATAAACATGCGGTTCATACAGACATAGGGTGTAGTCTTTTAGCAATATAAATTTGATCTTGGTCTTGAAAGAACCATCAACTTTCCACGCTTACCACTTGCTCAAAAAAATGAACTGTCAGATTATTCTAATGACGAATAGGCAATGAAGTAGGGATTATGTATTTTGTTGGGCCATTCGGTTTAAATTATTATGTATAGATTATGTAGTTTTTTGGCCTATTCGGTTTAAATTATTATGTGGGGATTATGTATTTTGTCGGCCTTTTATATCTCCCCAATGGGACCTATCCTCCATTCAACCTCAACCAAGTTTATTTGGGCCAAAAAGGGCAATTAAACATATACAAAAGACTTTCTATTACATCATCACGAAAGACAGTTTATGGTTCATAAAGACTACACTATTTATTTTTAACGACCAAATTTTAATTTACCCAAGACCAAGTCTATATTACTAAAAGACTACATCCTATGTCTGTATGGACCACATGTTTATTATATAAAGATCACGTCATATTTTTGGGTAAGTGGTAAGTGTGGAAAGTTGGTGGTTCTTTCAAGACCAAGACCAAGTCTATATTGCTAAAAGACTACACACTATATTTGTATGAACCACATGTTTATTGTATAAATAGCACGTCATATTTTTGGGCAAATGGTAAGTGTGGAAAGTTGGTGGTTCTTTCAAGACCAAGACCAAATCTATATTGCTAAAAGACTACACTCTATGTTTGTATGAACCACATGTTTATTGTATAACGAGCACGTCATATTTTTGGGCAAGTGGTACGCGTTCATAGTTAGGTGGAGGTTGTTTTAAGACCAAGTCCATATTGCTAAAAGACTATACCCTATGTCTGTACGGACCATATGTTTATTGTATAAAGAGCACGTCATATTTTTTGGGAAGTGATAAGTGTAAAAAGTTAGGTGTTGGTTCCTTCAAGACCAAGACCAAGTTCATATTGCAAAAAGACTATACTCTATGTATGTGTGGACCACATGTTTATTGTACAAAGAGCTCGTCATATTTTTTGACAAGTGATAAGTGTGGAAAGTTAGGTGATGGTTCTTTCAAGACCAATACCAAATCCATATTGCAAAAAGACTACGCTCTATATCTGTGTGGACCACATGTTTATTGTATAAAGAGAACGCCAACGGGGCTTCCTTCTGTGGGTGGCCGAGCCTGAACTACCCTATCGGCGAACGTAAGGTGAGTGTAATGTTGACGACTGATGGGCCTCGGCTTAGAACCGAGCCCCGATTCCGGTGCAGCCGCATATGAGCTTGGTCTAGTTATTCAATACAATTACAGACAGTTATATTCGGCCTGCTACAACATGAATGAATCATTGGCGTCAAACAATCATCGGCATCGAACAAATGATGAATTGGCGTAAAATAAATGAAGAATTGGTGTCAAAGGTCCAACGAATGGTCATCACCAGCCATGAAGTGATCCAAAAAGCAAGGAGCTGATTAAGCTACTAACCTAATCTCGATATAAAGAATGGAGGATGATGTAATTGTGGTTATGTTGGTTTTCATTGTTGTTCGCACGTGTTGTCACTTTGTAAAGGTTGAAAAAATGGTCACGTCCAGTACTTGGCATGAGTAACCTTTTTATGATAGTAATCTACAATTTTAGTTGTAGATGACACTTTTTTGCAAAATTGTAGGTGACTTTTTTTGACAAATGCAAGATGACACTTGGTGCCACCAAGTTGGTGGTTGTATTTTGTTTGGTGCTTAAAGAATGACATTTTATCTTTTTTTTCTTATTAACGATTGCACATTGTATTATAGAGATTTGGACAACCATCACTCTCTAGTATTCATTGACACAAGTTCTTTGGTTTTATTGATGGACTAAACTGGAACTTGACAGAGTATACTCCATATAGATCTATTGAAATTTGCAGTTGCTCTTAACAGAGGATACTCCAAGCAATTGAATTTTGTCTCTTTGAGCCCGATAGGTTTCTACAAGAGACAACACAGTATCCAACTCAGCTTGCAATGACTGTAGGTGCTCCTCAATGGAAAGTTAAGACACAGTATCCACCTACTCCTCGTGTCTTCCATTTCAGGGTTTGTGTCCTGTCATTTTTCTTGACCATGCCCGTGTTCGTTGACTTAGCTTCAACTTGTCCCCTCTCTTCCAAGTAATCTGTAATTAGGTTGGCTAACGGTGTTGATTAAAAATTGAGCAAGATATAGCCAGATTTTCAGCATGGCTACCGTACGGTGGTGTGTATGTGGAACAGATTAGTTGTTAGCTATTTTCTGCAATTAAGTGGTTATATACAAGCATGCCTTTAATTCCAGTGATTAGCATGAAATGTTTTTTCTGTGTTATGATTCAAAGCATGCCTATTATTTGCTTATGTACTATATTTGTTCGTGTGGCCTAAAAAGTTAAGCAATAAAATGATTTTAAATCCCACAAATATTAGTAGAGACCGATTTTATCATGCGAAGGGAGTGCTTTTCCAAACAAAACCTTCTCCTTTCGTAACTTGGCTCCCGAACCCAAAACTATCTATTTTTAGACCGAAACCTTTTCAAAGGGCAAAAAGAGTCACATTTTTTTAAATAAACGGTTTCTCGAGGTTAATCCTTTTCAAAATCCGGGTGGCGACTCTCAAACAAACCAACTATTTCCTCCTTTTTGTAACACTAAAAATACAAAAAGACAGACGGAGAATTTTTCCGGGCGTATAGCCCAAACCATAGATTGTCTTTCATGATGGTGTAATAAAAAGTCTTTTCATGCTAGAACCCATGTTCCCAATCATTGGGGGTATGGATGGGAGAAGATCGGAGACAGACCTAACTTTTGGCGATATGTACAAAGTGGCTGATCTTAAAATACCACTGAAACAGTGATTCCTATATTTGTTTTGTTGCAGAACTATACCCACTAATAAAAGCCAAATAGCATTAGAAAGGGCAGGCCTAGAGACTCAATTTAATTTTAGTGCACATTACCATATTTCCTTCATTGAGCATCAGTATGCACGAGTGGCACAGCTAATTTTGTAAGGTCACTCACACCAAAAATCTTGAAAATTCATTGCATGAACCACTAGAACAACATATAGATACAAGGCATGCAGGCTCTCAGATTCCGAAGTCAGCACTAATGAGTAATGAAACCAAATGTGATTAGTGGTGTAATCTGCTCTGGAAAAGCTTAGCTTTGAGGAATCTACTTTTTAGTGAGTTTTGAGAAATGAAACTAGGATACTTGAACACTTTTTTGAGTAAATTAAGGTCTTATTAAGCAAACAAACCTCAATGCATTCAGCACCAGCCCTTACGGAATCAAATCAACCGGGACACAGCTGGGAAACCAAAAAAAAAAGCCGACACAAGCAGCTAACAAAAGCCAACATAACTACAGCCCAGCCCAGCTAAAAGCAAAGATAGAAATACTCAAGGGGGCTCCCCATTCAGTAGCAATCAACCTGCTACAACTAGTTTAGGATAATTGATACTTCTAATCCCCGATATTCACAGGACAATTGTGATACATAGGAAAATCAAGAGAGGGGGGGGGGGGGGGGGGGGGGTGTTGTTCTATGCATACCAGGAATTTATTCCATTTACCTGACTGTGATAAGTCAGAACCGATTCTGATGAAGCGTGAACAATTGAAGAACTCGAGCTAGCGAGGGAGCCAATTAAGGGATGGAAATTGGAGAGCAAGGTCGAGGAGTCGTGGTAGGGGCAACTCTTGCGCGGATTGGGAGCACATAAACCCTAGAGAGAGAAAGGAGAGAGTTACGTTGTACTGGAGAGAGAGAAGAAGGGAGGAAAGAAGGTGTTTGAGGGATAAACTTCACTTCAGTAACCACGCTTTTTAATTCCATGGCATTAGTTTTCTTTGTTTGCATTGGTGGGTTATGGAGAAAATTTTCTAAGGCATATAGTGTTGACATGGCCGGCTTTGGTTTGAAACAAGGAAAATTTTCTAAGGCTAAAAGGGAACAGAACGATGTGCTAGCGGAGCGCCCTAGCTCTTGTATGGGCCCCAAGAGTGCTAGGGCTCTCCGGTGGCGCTATTCAAAGTGTTCTTGATTTTTGAATTAATTTTAAATGCCAGAGTTTGATTGGCGCTCGTGGAGTGCCCCAGCAGCGCGCAGCTCTAGGTTTTGGTTCAGCACATATATATTCCGAATTTTCACTCTTTTAGGGTAGCCCACTCTTGCATCAGCCACTTTAGATAGAGAAAAACACTTTCACTCATATCCCTTGTGTGCTTATGCATTTGAGATGATCTAAATTAAGCATTTTGATCATCCTTTGTCATCCTAGAGAAATACTCTAATAGTCAATGTATTCTCTCTAGGTTGATTTGTTTTCCACAAAAACTTCATCTATTTCAAAATCCATACATTGTTGCCGATGATACTACTTGGCCGGATGATTCCGGAGCCGTGATGAGCGGAGATCGAGGTGGTGGACTCGTGGTGGCTATGGGATCAAGAAGGAGTTCGGGGAGCTACATCAAAGTGGTGGAGTTAGGATAAGCTTTTGGGGTAAAGTTGTTATTCCTCTCTTAACACTTCGTAAACCTTTTGATCTATAGCAATTTTGGTAGTTAGGCCATGGTTTTATGCTTAGGGTATGATTGACCCTAAATAGTTTCCACGTATATCTCAGTGTTTGCGTTCTTTAGTTTAATTGCTCTTAACTTATATTATTAATTTGGATAGCATTGGCATGGAGTTTGGATAGTAGCCTGAATTGTTGGTTGCTTTAAATTTAAATTAGTCGTCCCATTCACCCCACTCTACGACTTTGTAGCGCATTAGATTATTTCACATTGGTTCCTATTAGCACAACAAAACCTTGTATCTAAACAATAACGATGGTAGTGATGAGCACAAAACGAGGATATGCCTACCTTTATTCTTGAACAAGGTGACTCTATGAGACTAAGCTATTGCCCTTCACCTACCATATGCACACTGAGAAGTTCACAAGTCACTGCTAGGAATTATTCTGAGAAACATATTTTTTGAGGTGGAAACCAGAGGTGTAGCCAAATATGGTCAAATGGTCATTGGTAGCTAAACCAGGTACATAAATTACCTTCAAAGATGGAAAGATTTCTGGTTAATGGAGGACGCGATAATTGTCCGAATAACTTCAAACAACACGATTGAGGTGCGTTCATCAGCCTATGTATGTGTTTGTGATTCAATCGCACCAATGGAAAAACGCCCAAAATTCATCGAGTAACGAACCCCGACAGTCGATTAAACAACTAAATTACACATGGCAAGAACATCAACACAAAGAGGTAAATTCCAATAACTACATATAAAAATAAAAACGCCAAAAATGTGCTTGAATTGTCGATACATGTACTGATATACAGTACTTGCACTACAACAAAAAACGCTTTTAATAGCATGCAAAAAACGCTATAGTAGGTAATAGATAGCGTTCCGGAGAACGCCTTATTAGCCCATGCAATTAAAAGTCTTTAACTTTCTATAGCGTTCATTGTCCACTGTTAAAAACTTTCTATAGCGTTCATTGCTCGCTGTTAAAGAACTTTCTATAACATCCATTGCCCGCTGTTGTATTTTGTACCTTTGATAGCGTTTTTTTGCCTGTTATCTTATTTCCTTTTATAGCATGCAATGAATGCTATTAAAGGTAAACAATTGCATTTTCTGAACGTTATCTTAGCCAATTTTAGCTTCTTTTTTTTAAATACTACAAATGCCAATATACTAGCATTTTCATACAGAAAATCTGCATTCCATTCAACACCAAAGTATATCCAAACGCGATACAATTTCACTGTAAGATAAATAATTCAACTGAAGATTCATTACAATGGTTTGAAGAATAATTTTTCAGCACAAACTACATTTAAGAGTCAAGACTAATTACACTCATAAAAAAAACACTAATGTAATCTCTCTTTCTTGAAAATGTAATCCTAAACTATGCAGCCATCTCATTCAAGTACCCCAATTCTTCGCCCACGGAGATGTTCTTTATTTGAAGCTTATTTTTTTGTCGAGTTTATACCCTTTTGCTCCCAACGGCAGACACATACCTGTAAATATAGAACTATTCAAAGTAACCCAATAGATATAGTAAAAATTATTAACAAGAAAATATATGGTAGAGAAAGACACTGAAAGAACAAGGGAAAGAAAGGTGATTGGGAATCAAAACTTGCAATCAATAGAAGCACCCCGATTGATTGGGCAAACATACATGGAAAAAGTGTTCCTTTTTACCGCAAGGATGATCTCAAGCAAACATAGATTGCATCCCCTTTTAGTAAATGGCACACCGTGTCCACTCATATGGGCTTTGAAATATATAGCAAGGGAACCAGTGGAACATACTGAAGTTCAGCTGATCCAACATAACCCCATTTTACCTCTGTATTTAGTTATTTACCAGTTAGACTATACCTGAGACAGAAGTGAATCCACTTCATCAACAAATATCACAGCTGGCTGGCGACAACAGGCAACTCCAAAAAGTGCCCTCACTAGCTTTTCACCCTCGCCAATCTACAGCACCAATGGACATTTAATCAGCAGAATGCAATAGATTTCTATATGTGCGGGAAACAAAACAGCTTCGGTATCTTGTTCACATCCTTTTACAATGCACTACCAACATAGATGCAACAGAAATTGTCCAATTGCTGGGCTAAAGTCTATGGTATAGGCAAGTGGAGTGGTAGCCCAATGGTAGGGACCATGAACTCCCATGCATTTGACTGAGATTCAAACCTCGCTAGCCACACTTAACACTACGAACTTTCACTAGCAAAAAAAAGTCTATGGTAGAGGTAACCTTATGGAGTGGTGAAGAACTTCAGTACTTGAGGTGTTTACCTAGTTTCTGAGATTTGTAAGGCAAGAGTTATCTTTACTGAAATTAAAATGAAGACTTTCATGCATTTTAGTCGCATCAATCAGGTTTATTGACTATGCAGTAATAGCATTTTGAATTGAATGCTTGTTTTAGCTTCTAATTGCTCAAGAACTGCCAAAGCTAAGAATAAGCCTTGGCATCTTGTTATATTGGCACAACTTGGGTTCATATTTAACACGTTTCACAATTCATGTGTATAGAAGATTTTTTGCATAAGATAGAAAATATGAACAAAATATAATTCTAGTGTTGTTTGGCCCCCACAATCAGAAACTTAGAAATAATTTGAGGTAGCAATGGAAAAGGTCGAACATCAACTACATGTTCATCTAATTCAGTAAACACTTTTTCCATGTAGGTCTAAAAACATAGTATTATACAAGCATGATTTATCTGAATTGAATTAGTTTAAAATAGTTCTAATACTGTCAACCTTATTGGAAATATAGGACCAACTACCCCTCTGATTGTGGACTTTGCAAAATAGAGGATTCAGGTGAACTGGATCAGTTGTAAAACCGTGCAAACAAGAGACTAATATAGCATTGCCAATGAACATACTCACTGATTTGACTAAATTAAATATAATCAACCCTTAATTTAGCCATACAGCCCAAAAGCATGCTAGAAGACAGAGCCCTAATAGAGAAGGTAACTTGACATATAAGTGCCACCTGATCAGAAGGAGATCCATCAACTTTGTGCACTAGAGCCCTGAATAAGACTAGCACAAAAAAATTACTCTTGACTGCAACTAACTCGAAACATCTCTGAATACGCCTTTTGATTCATCAAAAAACCATCTGCAGAACAAGATCGTTCTCCAATAAATTACACCCACAATCCGACAATTCATCCCCACCAGACTGAAAGCATGGAAAAAAAGAAGCTTTAACATAAGAAATATTGTCATATACGCAGCGGAAATAGTGAATCATGAAAACAGGTGGTTCATGTCACATTATTGGCATCTAGATTCAATAAGTCATACTCTGAAGCATGAGTAGCTTCAGAATTGTGATGCCTCATTATGAGCACTGAAGATACCCCATTGAAGCAAATAAAATCACTGCAGAAAGTAAAGTAAAGCAATGCGACAATAAACCCATGAACATTGACAAGAGGTTTCTTGAAGCCATCCAACTTTTATAGAGAAGCAACTTGCAGGGAGCAATAGACGACATGAGGAATAGATGTGAGAAACAATGAAACATACTTGCACAGGTAAAGTGGTTGTAATCCATCATTTGCCCCTGGCCCCAAGCGGGATCTCCTCCCACTTTCTTCATTAAACTTGCTTAGAGGAAGGACTACACATGGGCAACGAATCAAGCCAGCCACTATGGTGTTACCGTGATTAGACTCATAACCTACAATGCAGCAACGAGGAGTAATTATGGGGACTACGCTGTTACACATAAATTTAGGTGTTCATTCAAATCAGAAATTGACATTTTGGTCAAGTCATTACTTCATCAAGATCTAAACATGAAACATAGGTCCAGTAACAAGTAGTTGGAATGTAAACCTCATTGCTTTTGGGGGAACAAGGACGGCCATCTGCTTCCGGCAACTCATTGGCGAAGTAGCAGCGGTTGACAAAAACCCACTTTGATCTAGTTTTGTTATCTTGCCACATGGCCTGCAATGGAAAGGTAAAGCTCCCTCATATCAAGACACTATCAGAGAGTAATGAAAAAGCTATTTCTTCAAGTAACTAAAGGTATAGTCTACAGTTATACTTCCAAGTGCTAAGGAGGTTTGGACCAAGGCTCATAATCAAATTTCACAAAAACTTCAACTTAAAAAACTAAACAATTATGAAATCACAATATACAGAGTTGCTCTTGGCTACCACTAGCACAAACAAGCATGTAATTGAGAATTTTGCTTTTAATAACTTTTCTACTCAACGACACGTAAGATTCAATTAAGATAAATGAGTATTAGGTATGAGGTTCAATTTAATCTAGCAAAGAGTGTGCACAGGGTTCAAAGAGAAAGAGTTCATGTTCACTTTTTCTTGTACAAGTCTTGCACTCCACTGTATGATTCATACACAACTTCTAATGGGTGAGAGATTAGAGGTGAAATGGCTGAAAAATACAAATAAGCTTACTGAGAATTGAAAAAGGCTGAATTATGCCAAGATGTGTTGGCCCTAGTGCGCAGCGTCTAGAAGTTTTTGAGAAGAACAAAGGAAAGAGATTGAGTAACAACTCTGTCATTCAAATCTGTCATAGGGATGCTGCACTCAGGTGATTGCTAGGGATGGTTGTGAGCCCAGGTAACACTACACCAACCGTGTGGCCAAACCTTAAAAAGACTAGCAACATAATAATAGTAAAATAACCAGAACCAAAGGCCTGATAATCATCAGCAAAATCGAGCCTAAAACACCAGCAGTAGCAGCTAAACAAAATAGTAGCAGCAAAAATAAGCTCTTCCAAAGCAGCATAGAAAAACAGTAACAACATCAACAACGTTTAGCACAGAAACAAGCCTCACTTTCACGCAATACCTCCTTACTAGGAGCCATGGTGTACGTATTTGCATGAAATCATAATACATACATTGATAAGGCCACATAATAAACGAAGCTGCAGATTATGAAGAGAGAAAAGAGTAAACAGATACAAAGTATTTAAATTGAACAGACTCCTTACCCATCTCGTACTCACGTATTCGGGAAAATTATCCACGAACAGAGTGACTAAAGGGTCGCTAGTGTCTCCCACCTGTTTTTTATGCTTGTTTAAGACTGGGATCCACCCTCCTCTGTCATGATCCCTCACAGCCATGAACACGAAAAGCTTATACCATTCGCACTGATTCAAACCCACAACCGGCAAACAACAACAGCCCAACCACAACAACTCAACAGCCAACAAGCAACAACACAACAATACAGAAATTAGCACCAAAAGATAACGGACGCAGCCGCCTCAAGGAGATCGAGACAGTTACCTCAACTGAGCAAAAAATCCGTAGGCGATGGCTGGGAGTGGACCGGCAATGGCTCGACGAAGAGCAAACGCTGAACCCAGATCAGCAATCGGCAGCCTTCGAACGGAAGGGACTGGGAGGAGGAAACCTGGCCCAACACCGGCCGACGTGGAGACGGCGCAAGAAAAACAATTTGCGGGTTAGGGTTTCAAAATCGGCATTTTGGGAACATAGTTGACAAGCTCTCAATTAGCTACAACAAATTTTGCACATGCAAATATTCGTGCATAGGCAAACACGACACAAACAATGAACAAACCTGAAACGAACAAAACCCTAGAAATTTGGAAACTTGGCGAACTGGTTCACACAACGATGATTGAGAAATCTGGCTCCTTCGGATAGCAACAGATCCATCCAAACCAATTCGCCCAACTATGATTGAGAAATCATGCGATCCTTCGACCTGTATCGACTGAAAATTTCAAAGGGGTCGGAGAGAAATGGGGAGCTAAGGATTGGCGCTACTATTTGGGAAGAACGCTAATTGGGTTGAACGCTGTACATGGAGTTTTTAAATGGAACGCTGTAAAAATCTTTCCATGTTTCTGGAACGCGATGACAGATCTTTCCATCTTTGTGGAACGCTATGATAGACGATTCCTCTTGTTTCTAACTTCAGGAACGCTATTATTTGTTCTCTGTAACAGGAGAGAACGGCAGGAGTAAAAACCCTAGAGAGGGGAGGATGTGGTTCATCTGTGGAGAATGGGAAGAAAAAGAGAGAAGGAAAAAGGAAAGGGATTGGCAGATTGAATGGTGTCGTTTAACAAAGGGCAAATTTGTCCAGTCTCATCATGTTTATTATCCCATACCATGTATTGGTGATATTATTTGCAGGTGCCATGTCTTGGTAATTTAGAGACTTGACACCATGAAAGTGTGATTAAGTCTAGTCCACACAACCTGCCGGTAATTTTCCCATGTAGAATATATGTAATAGTCCTAATTACAACTGGCCCACCTTAGTTTTCGAATTTTTTCTTGATAAATAAATATATTAGTATCATTTAGGTTAATTTATCTTGTCAAATCATCCATTTTCGATTTGCTTTCTTTTGGTGTCCTTGATGTGTAAGTGAAGTGATATATTATCCCGTTCCGCTTTCTTTAAAAACTTTTGTTTTTAAGAATAAGGTAATTTCAAATTTAAATATAACGAAAATGAAAAATAATTTTTCAAATTTTTTTGTATCGTTTAAAAGATCTCAATGAGATCTATCAAACAAGATCCATATTGGTAGAAAAATTATTTGCGTAAACACATGATTTTTGATCTTGAAATTTACCTTCTTTTTCAAAAAGTAACTTTTCAAAAAGTGGAACAACCTAAGTACTATACATTTATGCCTTGTTCTCTTCCCTTCTCAAAAAGAATTTTTTTTAAAATTTCCTCATAGATTCCTCCTATTTTCAACATTTTTCTCTCTATCTCTCTTTATTTATTACCCATACTATTTTTCAAAACACAATCCAAACGCAGCATTAGTCTGTATATTGTAACCACCAGATGCGTTCAAAGTTCATTATTGATCCATCACACGCATACATATGCAGTCTGTTCATCTCACATAAAAAATGCTATGTGCACAACCATTGTATTGGTTATGCAACTAATTTTGGCCGTTTAAATGTGTTTTGGACGGTTTGGATTAAAAATAATTTATTACCGGATCTATGACCGGTCATAAATGAAATGAATCCTGACCATTAATTACAATAATGAACGGTTAGAGATTGATTGTACAACGCGTTTTGCACAACGGTTGTGCGCGTAGCATTTTTGATCTCATATATGCTAGGTGATTTATTGTCTAAACCTTGGAACTAATCCCAAATGTTGGTCCCGAAGTACCCCATGAATTTGATAACACAATGCCACTTTCTCCAACCGCTCTAAAAATAAGTTTGCTGGTGCGATATTGAATGTCATAAAAGACTAAAATTTAAACTCTTTCTAACACTAATTGATTTTAAGAGAGATGGTGGAAAGTGGTTCGACACCAAAGAAGAGTGAGATTTTCGTACTCGATGCATTTTTAGCCGTTTTTAATATATGTCCAATACCACCAAGGGTGGTAGCCCATTTGGCATGGGTGATGGAGCTTGAGTGGCTGTCCCTCCATGTGCACTCGGGTTCGAGCCCCTCCAGTGGCAAAAAACTTATATGGGCTGGAGGGACTCGTGAAGGGTCCTGTGCCAGCTGTGCGCTTAGGTAGTGCTGTGGTGACGGCCTGTCCTCACGAATAGTAGCTATGGCTCGAACCGAACATTCCACAGCGGGTTGGAAGCCCCTATGGTCACGCCCAAGGGGGTTGCTACGCCGGTCATCCCATCCTACCCTTTTTGTTTATCAATATATATATATATTGAAACCTTACCAACCATAACGGCTCCCAAAGTCAAAAGCGTGTATGTTATTTCTGCTCAGCCAATTCACACTTGCAGGTCAAAAAGAAGAAACGTGTATGATCATCACCACCCTTCTTCTTTCCTTAAAGTCCTTTTGATTGCCACCATTTTCCCAAACCTTCTAGCCCCTTTTCCATGCATGCATGCAAAATATATTTTCGCATTTTCCTTCTTTTCCTTTTCTAGTGGCCATGCCCTCTATGGTAATTTACACATTAGAAAGCGCTATTATTCCCTAGACTTTTAATGAATTTACTCTAAAAGAATCCGTGGAAGCAGGACTGGTGGAACCAGGAACCTCTAATAATGGGGTCAATATTCAAGCATATACTTAATATTCTTGTTATTTGGTAATCAAACAGAGGAACCTCTAATAATGGGGTCAATATTTAGGCATATACTTAATATTCTTGTTATTTGGTAATCAAACAGAAAATATCGCTGCAAGAAAATTACTGTTAGTGATTGATCGGGAAGAGATATTGTGTAAATAAATCTCGTTATTCAGGAATTATGCATAGAAATTTGCAAATGTGTATTTTCAATTGAAGATGTGAATGAAAACTCTAATTTCTTTAGCATTCAATGAGTATATATCCACAATTATTGATGGATGGTTAGCAAATTTTAGTGTTACAAAGACGGCAAATTTATAATTTTAATGGGGTTGCATCATACTTGGAGCAATTTCATTGAAATAAAAAAATTCAATCGATTTAGTGGATGAATGTCGAAATCAGTGGGGTGAAGCAACCCAAATTACTGTTTGGATGATCCTTAAAAAATTAGTTCGATCGGATAATTAATAAGTATTTCATACAATCTTATAATTTTTCATTCAGAATTAATTTCGAGAGTCTTGAATTTTGAATGAACTTTGGAGAAAATTTTAGAAAAGTGTTTGCTCATTATTCCATTGATTTGAACTGTACATATTGTACGGTGTGTTGAGAAGAACATTAACAAAAAAATGTTATCTTGATCCAATTAACATCCATAGGTATATATCTAAACGCAAACATTATTTGAAAATTATGAACTCTTTTGATACCTATCGATGTCTGATTAAGACAACTTTTTTTATTAATGCTCTTTTTAACAAGCCCTACATTATTTGCAATTTAGATCAAGCGGGTACCAGACACACAATTGTCTAACTTTTCTTCAAATTTCATTCAGAATTCAAGATGCTAAAATCTTATTAAAAAACGAAGTACCTAAAATTAATATCTGATTGAGCTAATGCATATTGACCACTTGAATTATTATTTTAAAATTATTAAACGGTTCAGATCATTTAAAAATTTAAAAAAAGGTCTATTTTTTTTTTTTTATTGGTTTGGAGCTTAAGGGGGTGTCACGTTCCAATTAGCCATCCCCCCTCCTCCCCTGCCAGTTATAAGTTTAATACGTAATATTCAAACGTTCCATACACATCCGAATGAGGAGCTTCTGCATTTGCTCTACTTTAACTAGAAAAAGACTAAAAGATCTTTCTTTATTTTTTTGAAACGAAGCCCATTTCGTTAACAGCCAAAATAGGCTAAAACAACGAATCCATCCTACACCAGAGATAGGGAACCTACAACAAACCATCACCGAAAGAAATACTAAGCACAGGTGACCCAGGGGCAGCGATAAAAACCGCGAAACTAGTGCTTAGACCTGTGCACGACTCACCGCCACCGAGGGTCGGGACACGAGGGGCCAGCCATCTAACCACTAGCCGCCCCGGTTTGATAAAAGAACCCTATCAGAGATAACAATACAAGCCGATGGAAATATGAGTAATAAACAAACAAGAGAGACAAACACGACCACCATGGATGGAATCCACAAGCACGCCGGCCATCTCCAGCCGAGAGGAACCACCCGGAACCGGCTGGATCTCGAAACTGAAGAAATGGAGAAACATCTCTGGCAAGCCTACGCAGGCACGACAGGCTCCGGACACGAAGATTGAAGTACTTTCTTTATTCATCTTGACACATGCAGTAAAAGACAGAAGGATCTGAACGACTTCTGCTGATAATAATTCTGCACATGCATTAGTCAGATCAAGGTTATTCAAATCCTTCATGAATTCATACAGAATCATACGGAGGAATTCAAAGGGGAAGGGTCAAAGTCTAGCAATATTGTTGGTTTGCACTTTGTATGCATGTAATCAAGCTACTCAACTTCTTCTGATTCGCTCTTCGATCTGTGTTTTTTTTCTTCGCAATGATGATTAAATTTTTGGTATCTTTTGTTTTGGTAATTTTATTCGCTTTTTCTTTTTTTTTTTGAATCTTTGTAAATTTGCATATTATTTTTTTGTTTAACCATTCATCTAGATGAGAGATGAGTCTAAAAAACTAAAAGTAATGACCACAATCAGGAAAAAGTTAACTAAAGACAAGAGATACCAAACAGTTAGTATTTTTGGCTTTGTGTTGTCAATGAACTTTTTTTAGCTTCAGTTGACACGTTTTATACTTTTTTTATTTTTATTTTATATCTCTCGTTTAGATGAATAATTAATCAAAAAAATACCATGAAAGGCTAAAAAAATCACACAACCCACAAAATACTGGAAAAAATACAAGTCTAAAAATTTAGGAAGAAAGGGTTCTGGTTGCCCTCTATAGTTCACTAAATATTTGCAAAGTTTGTGTACTTCAAAATCCCAAAATTCATCAAGGAAAATATAAGTTAACCCGTACACTATTGATCATAAAAATAGAGATTAGTAATATATCTCGGGAATGTACAAATACCATTAGGCATTAATAACTCAATACTAATACAGTAAAGCCTCGTGCACAGCAAGTTGTGCACAGCAGGCTTTTTCTCCCGCATTGGGTTGCAAAAAGATGATCGGAACTGCTCATTTTGTTCAAAATATGTCGTTTAAGGTCTCTGTAAAAAATGAGCTTCTTTCGATACCGTTAGAGGCGTTAACAAAAACACCCAAAATCACTTCAGAATTTAGGCGCGGTTCCGATCATCTTTTTGCAACCCGAGGTGGGAGAAAAAGCCTGCTGTGCACAGCTTGCTGTGCACGTAGCACAGCTCAATACTTCCTCCGTCCCATAATGTTTGGCATTTTCAGGAATGCGTGACATTTTTAAATTGCATATATCTTTCAGTTCATAATGTTTTAAGCAATTTTTGAACTTAATTTATTTAATAGAACAAATCAAAATCTATCAAACAAGATCTATATTGTTTATAAAAAACATTACGAATTAAAAGATATAATTAATTTTTTCATAAGGCTGAAATAGTAAAAGTGCCAAATATTATTGGACGGAGGAAATACTTATTAGCTAGTAGTATCGCTTGGCTTAAAGACATACCTAACCTAATTAATCAACTCACACGACTATGTAGAATTTTGAGACACGTACACACACACACACTACTATTTTGAATTGTATTCCTGCGAGATTTTTCCTGCTTCATGGAAGCGTGTGGGGTCCATGAAATATTTCCCTCTTTCTTTGCGATTTCATGACCGTGTTCATAAATAGTATTAAATTTAGCAAATGCATGTCAAACAAATCACAATCTAGAACTAGAAGAAAACAGTACTAATGATGAAAACGGACATGATAATATATATATAAATATATATATATATATATATTGACACTTAAATAAAACCAATCTTTTATAGGTTGTTTTCTTCTTTTGATCTGCAAAAAATTTATTGATAACTTGACGAGGTTTAGGTTGTTGGTTGCTTGGTTATGAGCAGTTTTGGCAGTGGCGCGTGTGATGGCTGTGTAATTGGTGTTTTGGCACGGTTTGGTCTACTTTTATCTGCTATAGACTAGTGGCGGAACTAGGAATTGAAGTCGGAACTGGCCGAAATATTACTGAAATTTTGGTTTGATGATTTTGTTTCAAGACTAAATCCACTCATTCGAGTTTTATGGGACACTTTGATAAATTAAAGGATTAATCTCGAGGATTGTTGCTATCATATCATTCGGTGAATGCATTATCGTTATTGCACGGTATCATTTACCATAATTTAGTGTTCTCGAAATGAAAATTGATCTTACTTTTAATTATGTTTTTAAGTTTTATAAGTTTTTATCGATATTTATAAGAAACATATGTAAAATATACTCCCAAATATGAAATTGGGTGGGGCCACCCATGGCCCCTCCATACCTCCGCCCTTGGCTATGGTGCGTGTTTTGGTATAGTTCTGTGGTTCGGAGGAGTTTTGGGTGTTATTTTCTTTCCTTTGGTTTTTGTTACTTTGTTTGACATTTTGCCTTCCTTGCTTGTTTGGGTCTTGGATGACATTCCCTGTTGTGTTCTTGATCCGTTTAATTTTTGTATAACATTTTTAAAGATAATAAACTTCTATTGCAAGGAAAAAAAAGATTAATGAGAAACATCACGTCAATTACCCAATCACCAGTTATTTTTTTGTTTGACTTTTGACTGCATTATTAAATTATTAGGAATGGTGCAACTATATACTTTCTTAATTGTAATCTGGATCCGATAAAATGTAGTAGCAGCAGTTGAACTACTCATTTAATTAAGAAAATATTCAATTACTGGGGAGTGGACTTGTCTGACTAGCTTTGTCTTTTTTATTGGCAAAAATTTTTTTGGGGAAATTGCATTTCAGTGGGAGTTGGGGCAAATAATGCCCAACTCATGGAGAGGTTTTTTCGAAATTACAAAAAAATGAAACGGAGAAAAAAAAAATCCTCAAACATGAAACGGAGGAAAAATTATTCCCCATACATGGAATTGGTTTTAATTGAATCTGGGTTTTCAGAGTTGCCCTTTTATGAATTTAAGTTGCCCCTCATATGGACTTAAGTTGCCCCATCTATGAACCTAAGTTGCTCCTTTCATAAACTTCTTGAGTATTCAATTTATTGAGCATTTTTTCAATCTTCTTACCATTTATATTATTTTTTGAGAAATTTGGGATCTGGGTTACCTGCACATTTGGGTGAAACGGACAAATAAAAATTCTCCATGCATGAAACGGAGGAAAATTTTTTTCCAAAATATGAAGTCGATTTGTAGTCAAATCTGAATTTGAATCTAAGTTGCCCCTTCTATGAACCTAATTGCCACTTTTATGGATTTAAGTTGCCCCTTCTATGAACCTAAGTTGTCATTTCTATGAATTTCCTAGGTATTCAATTTCTTGAGGATTTTTTCAATCTCCTTTCCATTTCTATTATTTTCTGAGAAATTTGGGATCTAGGTTACTTGCAAATTTGAGTTTTTAAAATTTTTTGAGATTATTGTATTTTGGGTAATTTTTTAGGAAGAGAAATGATAGAGAACTCACTTGGGAGAATCTCACATAGGTGAAATATGGGAAATTGACGTGGAATATAAGGAAATTGACGTGGAATATCATTTCTCTTCCTAAAAAATTACCCAAAATACAATAATCTCAAAAAATTTTAAAAACTCAAATCTGCAAGTAACCTAGATCTTAAATTTCTCAGAAAATAATAGAAATGGAAAGGAGATTGAAAAAATCTTCAAGAAATTGAATACCTAGGAAATTCATAGAAATGGCAACTTAGGTTCATAGAAGGGGCAACTTAAATCCATAAAAGTGGCAATTAGGTTCATAGAAGGGGCAACTTAGATTCAAATTCAGATTTGACTACAAATCGACTTCATATTTTGGAAAAAAAATTTCCTCCGTTTCATGCATGGAGAATTTTTATTTGTCCGTTTCACCCAAATGTGCAGGTAACCCAGATCCCAAATTTCTCAAAAAATAATATAAATGGTAAGGAGATTGAAAAAATGCTCAATAAATTGAATACTCAAGAAGTTTATGAAAGGAGCAACTTAGGTTCATAGATGGGGCAACTTAAGTCCATATGAGGGGCAACTTAAATTCATAAAAGGGCAACTCTGAAAACCCAGATTCAATTAAAACCAATTCCATGTATGGGGAATAATTTTTCCTCCGTTTCATGTTTGAGGATTTTTTTTTTCTCCGTTTCATTTTTTTGTAATTTCGAAAAAACCTCTCCATGAGTTGGGCATTATTTGCCCCAACTCCCACTGAAATGCAATTTCCCCAATTTTTTTCATTAAACTTGAAGCGGATACATCGAGTAAAAAGTATTCGAGGGCTTCTCCTGTAATTGGTGTATATATGTGGGTGTCTTTTAGTCATTTGGTATATGTGAGGGTATCTGGAAAATTTGCAATTATAAGGCTATTTTTGTCCCTTTGTATGTTGGAGTAAGCTTCTAATAAGGGCGTCCTTACCGTATTACGGTAAGAGCTTTCCTTTTTTATCCCATTTCCTGATCGAATTTTGATAATCCAAACCGCTCAATGTGTTCAAAACGTGATTTTAAAGGTACTTGAGAGAAAGCAGAGAAATTAGCAAAAAAAAGACCGAGATGGGCTTCATCTGAGCAGTTTTTATTTGAACCGTTTGATAAAATAAAAACAAAAACTGGCCGGATGAAGCCCTTCCCGGTCATTTTTTTTGCCGATTTCTCGTAAGTACCCTTAAAATCACGTTTTACAGACATTGAGTGACTCGGATCGTAGAAATTCAATCAGAAAATAGGAGGCCCTTAATACTTGATCAATCAATAAATAAAATTATCTTACTTTTAACTGGTTATATATTTCTCCACTGCTGGAAATGCATTCTCACAAATTTTGACAATTAAACCAAATTGAACTATCAACAATGTGAAACAACAAATGTACAATGTGGTCAAACAATCAGCTACAGTAGAAAAACCATCTACTCAACGTCAAGTAGTCAACCTTGAAAACAAATTAACATATGTGATGGCATGGCCATGCAAAGTTGCAATTAAGAATACAAATTCTTGTCATTTTCGGAAACTTCACTACGGAACTCTCTTATTTTCTTCTTCTTCTCATTGTTAAGTCCAAATATTGTCGGCAATCATACCAAACAGATCATCACAAAACGACTATTAAGAAAACAAATGCATTATGCATGGTGGCCTTTCTACCAAAGTTTTTTTTTTTTTTTGCTAAGCAAAAAGTTTCTAACAAAGTTTTTGGACAACTTCAACCTCTTCAACGTTTTCTTTTCTTTTAAAATTAATGAGCGGTTCAGATCATTTTGAAGGATCCAAAAATGGGCCCCGCCCGCCCATCTATGTACCATTGGTGCACATCGATCTCATCGGTTTTCATAGAAGGTTGTTTTTTTCTCGGCAAAAAAGATTTTATTAATCTTTGAATAGGATTACAAAGATTAAAAGGAACAGAGTTCATCACAAATATTTTGGACAAAGCCAAATTAATAATCTAAATAATTCAAAATGAGAAATACAGAAGGCAATCAATGTCTACCACCCTAAGAATACATTAAGCAGCTCTTGAACAATATTGATACAACCCCCATTCTAAAAAGGTTGTTCGGTGTGCAAAATGAAAACTAAAAACAAATTATCTTTTGTTTATATTGTTCTAGTTGCTAAAAATGCATCAAATTTTAGTAGATAAAAAGTTATTCCCCATCTAGCTTTGCCGAATGGAGCTAGGGATTAAAGTTAATAACCCAAACTTGTTTCGTCAAGTAATTAGTAGTTGAGCGTCTATTATTGAGTCCATATTAAATTTAGGATTATTATTTTATTATAATAAAACGGAAAGGCCAGCTTTTGACTAATCGATCGATGAACCAATATTGTAGTAGTAATTAAATAATATACTATATGCTAGCTAGCTAGCCCAAACTGCCCAGTTGTGCCTCCCTCAAACAAGAGTAATACGTGTAACTAGGAAATCTCTATTACATGGAAATATAAAGGGGAAGTCTACAATACACACCCCTTAAAATGGTGTACCATATGCATCTATTTTAAGGTTCATTCATAACATTTGAGAATGTTTCGTAACTTTTGTTCTAGAATTCATAACCTTTTAGCAGTATGATTCGTAACATTTTCATTATGATTCATAACATTTTAGTATATCTCGTAACCTTTATACGATTCGTAACTTTTTAGCAATACGATTAGTAACATTTTGGAGGGTGTATATGATACACACCCAAATAAGGGGTGTGTATTGTAGTCTTTCTCAAATATAAAATGCTCCTTACATTACATGCATGCAACATGATTAGCAAAATAGCTAGGATTAAGTAATACTGGACAGGTGTTATCGGGTCAATGCTCCCGCGAATTTGACAAATTAAATTCCCCACACCATATATAAAGAGCATGTTCTGTCAAAAAACACGTAAAAAAGAAGCATGTAGCTGCTTTCATATTTTGGGTTTCAGTAATTTGTTACAGCTTGAGCTAGCATATTCTTACTTGCTTTCGTTGCTGTTAAAAAAAAAAAAAAAAAGGAGAATGTAGCTGCTTTTATGGTTTATGTTGTTCAAAATTATTAACTTTTACGCGTAGTTCAGCTACAAGAAACCCAACATTAAATGGAATATTGATCAACACTTAAGCTTTTAAACGAGTGAAAGATATGGAGCATAAACAAGCTATGGGCTATGGGGCCGGGAGTAGCTAGATTCTATGTAGATAGTGATGGAGCGCACATTCCTGAGTGGGTGGAAAATACCAAACGTGGAATTTCCCAGAATGGAGGGTGTCCATGAAAAAAAAAAAACATTAAGAGTTTGAATGGTAATTAGATAAAACAGTTCATTATTCAGGTAAGTGAGGATAAAAAATTGGGAAAGTCTACAATACACACCCTTTAAAAGGGTGTACCATATGCACCTATTATATGGTTCATTCATAACATTTTAACATGTTTTGTAACTTTTGTTCTAGAATTCATAACTTTTCAGTAATACGATTTGTAACATTTTCATTATAATTCATAACATTTTAGTGTATCTTGTAACCTTTATACGATTTGTAACTTTTTGACAATACGATTCGTAATATTTTCTATTTAATTCATAATATTTTAGGAGGTACATATGATACACACTCAAATAAAGGTTGTGTATTGTAGTTTTTCCCATTTGTCAAGAGGCCTTTGGTTTAACGACATTAGGTGATGCACTTAAGTACCAGGAGAAAAGAGGTTAGGAGTTGAACTCTCGTCCAATGTGTTAATCTAACCATTCTAAAATACTGAGTTTTGCTGTAAAAAGAGATGTGATGATAATATATTTACGAAGTTACTTTGTTAAGAGTACCTCATCCATGTACAGTCTGGATCCCATAGGGATCCCTTACGGCCTTACCGTGCGGGACTCCCCTTTCCCGAGTCAATTTCGACGATCTGAGCCGCTCAAAGTGTGCAGAACGTGATTTTAAGGATACTTTCTAGAAATCAGCAAAAAAAATGACTGCGAAGGGCTTGATCCAAGTAATTTTTTACTGAATCATTCAATAAAAAACTGTTCGGATCAAGCCCTTTCCGATCATTTTTTTTGCTGATTTCTCCCGAGTATCCTTCAAATCACGTTCTGATCACTTTGAACGGCTCGGATCGTCGAAATTGGCTCGGGAAAGGTTCAGTAAAAACAATTCGAATCAAGCCCTTCCAGATCATTTTTTTTGCTGATTTCTCACAGTTATCCTTAAAATCACGTTCTGCAAACTTTGAGCGGCTCGGATCGTTGAAATTGGCTAGGAAAAGGGGAGTTCCGCACGGTAGCACCGTGCGGGATCCCTTACGGGATCCGGACTGCGTCCCTGTATCTATAAAACGTACTTTTTAAGTTTCCGAAAGTTCCCGCCGCGTCAGTCGGCCCCTGTGTGAACATTGACAACCGATCGAAAAAGGTCACACCAATCTTAATTAACCAGATAACCACTGCATGTGTCTTTCCTTTTCTACTATCCATGATTCCATGGTTTTGTATAGAATTAACAATTTAGAACATCACCTAAAGTACGATGAGCCATTTCAGAAGAAATTAAACAAACGTATGAAAAGTTGACCCAGCTAGCTAGCCCATGAAGAAAAATGCACAACGCGGACAACCTCGATCTCCCCTTATAAAACCCATCAACGATGACCCTCAACCAACCACACAATTACACCAATCTTTCTTCTTCTTCTTCTTCTTCTTTTGAGGCACTACGTATAATAGAGTCATGGCTTCGTATTTTTCTTTGCCAAAACAGGTCGCAATATTATTTTTTTGGGTATTCTTAGTCTTTGTTTTGTTTGTTGGAATGGGATCTGCTCAACTGTCTGACGACTACTATTCATCAACATGTCCAGATGTACTTACAACCATAGAGTCAGCAGTGGACACTGCAGTGTCGAACGAGGCTCGAATGGGGGCGTCATTGCTCCGTCTCCATTTCCACGATTGCTTTGTTAATGCAAGTTTATACTATTTTCCCCAGTCATTCTCCTTATCAATATTTCTCAATCTTCTAACCCAGTTTTCTTCTATGATAATAATCGAAATGAATGTTTAGACATATACGTGCATGTGTAATTTAACAAATTTGTTTTGATGGCAATTTCAAATATTTTTTTTTAAAGAAAAAAGCAGGATAGCTTGATAATTTAAGGTTGTTATTGGGATCATAATACACAAGGGCGGAGCTATATTCGGGTCCGAGGGGGCCTTGTCCCCTAGCGTCCGAGTTTTAAATTTTTTATTTTGTATGTATTTTGAGTATTATTGATAATTATTTGTGAATAGCTACTTATAATCTTATTAGTTTTGGTTTAATTTGATAAACATCTAGTTATTTTATATGGTCATTTCTCAATTTCTTTCATAAATAAAAAATAAGTACGTGACTGTTGAAATAGCCTAAAGAAAAAAAAACCAAATGATACTTTAACTACATTGTGCTATAATATATCATTTCAATGTCCAAATGTAATTAATGTATTGAAAATCAAAAACTTTATGATATAATAAGTTTACATTCCGATAGAAAATACTCCCTCCGTTCCAAATTAAGAGTCCATTATTCCATTTTGAGTTGTTCCAAAATGATGGTCCTTCTCCAAAAATGGAAGAAAAAATTTGGTGATTTTTCAAAAGTGTTACATGATTTGCCTCTACAAATTAATATAGTTACATGATTTCATCATATATAGTATTTGTAAGATAAGAAAACTGAATGCTCCAATATCCATTTCCAGAAGCATATATAATCATCCGGGTCTCCAAAACTAACTAACTCACTGATGGGCTCCCAGGCCCAAAAAGCACTAGCAGTCCACTTGGATAAGGTTGGCCCTAATGGAAATTTATAAAAGCTGATATATGTCCCGATGGTTAGCTTTAATTACTAGTCCATTTTTTTTGATCTGGGTTAGCTTTACTAGTTAGTTAGTTTTTGAAGATTCCCAACCAGGATGGATTTCAAGTGAATACTTTTTGAAACAGGGTTGTGATGGATCGGTCCTCTTGGATGACACAGCCAATTTTACGGGAGAAAAAACTGCTATTCCAAACAATTCACTTAGAGGGTTCGACGTGATTGACACCATCAAATCTCAAGTTGAAAGTGTGTGCCCTGGTATTGTTTCTTGTGCCGATATCTTAGCTGTCGCTGCTCGGGACTCGGTTGTTGCAGTAAGCCACTAACCCAACTCCATATACGTCCTGATCACTCATGAATCCAAAGATGCGCAAACTCTAAAACCAATTAATGAAGCATGTAATATAACTTGCAATTGTGTTTTATGAAATGTTTCAGCTCGGTGGCCCTTCTTGGACAGTTCAACTAGGCCGAAGGGATTCCACCACCGCGAGTTTAACTGCTGCAAACAACAACATTCCGGCACCTACTTTGAACCTTAGTGGACTCATCACTGCCTTTTCAAACAAAGGTTTCTCTGCTAATGAAATGGTGGCCCTCTCAGGTATGCTAAAACATGCTTGTCATGTATATAATACTAATTCGTCCCCCGTATAAGTTAGTTTTGTCCATGGGTACTTCTTTGCAATTAGCATGACAATGATTGGAAACGTATCTTAATTGGCCTTGTGTTAGTGCTGCAAACGAGCGAACCGAGTGTTAGAATGTTCAAATTTTGATCGTTAATGTTTTAGTAAACTTGAGCTTGAACCCAGTGAAAATTTGAGGAGTCGAGATCAAGCTGAGTTTGCCTACGTTTAATTGAGTCAACTCCTGCTTGTTCACGTGCCTTAATGAACTAGAAATATCAAATACGTAGCGCTATCATACGGGTCTAGAGCTTTCAAATAATTTTAATTTTATATGTACATCAAACACAAGTTAATACATATACAAAATAATAAAATACACACACACATACAAGCTTATAGTATTTGTAAAAGTTTAAAAAGTACAAATTATAAAATTTTAATTATGTACATATATAAGTTTATGCATCTTCAATTCTCATGATATAGTTGTACTCTTAAGTTTTTTAGTATAATCGAGCTCAAGTACTCTTAAGTTTTTTAGTATAATCGAGCTCAAGTATGCCTCAATTATTAAGCTCGCAAAAAAATTGAAGCTCAAGTTTGATTTGTCTAATAAATGAATCGAATTTGAATGTGTCTTTACCGAGTCAAGCCTTGCACAATTCACGAACAACTTGGCTCATTTGGAGCCTTGATTAGTTTTACCCGTATCTCAAGAAATAATCCACTAAGATCGACCAAAATTTTTCTAAAAGTAGGCAAAATTCCTTGCACCTTAATATCTTATTCAATTTTCACATTAGCTGTGGAACATCACATTTTTAATTTGATCCTTCAACTTTTGGACTTTATTCAAAGCAGTCCACTAAAATCTCGATCTCCGGAATCCCCTTCTTCCTCTTTTTTTTTTTTGAACACTTAAAAAATACAGCTATTTTACCGTTTCGATCAATCATATGAATTTCTCCTTGGGTTTTCCATTGAAATTGTAGATGATACTCATTCATCAAATGAGTACGATCGATGAAAATTTGAAAGGTAGAGGACTAGATTCATAATGTCTAAACCAACTCTAAGATCTGAATATATTAAGTAGTTAAGGGGCTGCAAAGTATATTTTACCTTCAAAACTGCCAACTGCGGAAGCGATTTAATGTTTTATCAAAATTGAAAAACAACCTAACAAGTTTCTTGTTTCTTCAACTTTTTTGCAGGGTCACACACAATAGGTCAAGCAAGGTGCATATCCTTCCGAGCCCGAATCTATAACGAAACCAACATCGATTCTCAATTCGCAACATCACTGCAATCAAACTGTCCGAGCACCGGAGGTGACAACAACCTCTCTCCTCTCGATACTACGAGCCCAACGTCTTTCGACAATGCCTACTTCACCAATTTACAGAGCCAATTGGGCCTTCTTCATTCGGACCAACAACTCTTCAACGGAGGCTCCACGGATTCTCAAGTTGATACTTATAGTTCCGATTCTGATACCTTCTTCAATGATTTTGCCAATGCAATGGTGAAGATGGGAAGCCTTAGCCCATTGACCGGCACGAGTGGCCAAATCAGGGCTAATTGCAGGAAAACAAATTAAGACTTAACATTTTTTCTATTGAGTTGTGCTTTTTGGAATTGAGGAAATAGAAGCATATGTTTTTCCTGCATTTTTTCCTTCTCATTTTTGTGTTCAGCTATGTATTATGGTGTTAGGGACGTTTCTTCTTTCTCTCTTTTATGTCCATCTATGTATTATGGTGTCTGGAAAATAGTAATATATGAGTTGAACTACTTTACTGAATCTAATTTTTTATGTGCACATTAGCAGTAATTATTAATTAATGCAGTATAGACTATAGATAAAATTTGGTTTCTGTAACTAAGAATTCACCAAAATTATGTTCTGACTATTACACAATCCTAAAGTCGGCGCTTGGATTTTCGGGGCCTTAGGTGTCCATGTCAAACAAGGGCCCTATTATTAAAAGAATTAAAGAAGGGTGGCGATAATGCCACGTCTACTTTCACTAATGCCACGACACTCCTAGTCCTAGCCATTTGATAGTTATTCACTCCGTTTAGTTTAACTTTTTTGAGAATAACTTTTAACTCTCGGTACAGTTTTCAATAAATTTTTCTCTTTTTCTCTTTCCACTCATTACCACTCAACTCTCAAAAATAACTTTCTAAAATGTAAATCAACCAAAGTTATAACTTTTGGCTGTTTGCTCATGATTTATTCACCATAAAGCTCAAATCTTTGTGAGTTTCAGTTTAAATTCTTGATATTCTTGAAAATGGATGAGATAATTGAATTTTAGAGTTTTGTACTGTTAAATTATGAGCTACATCTGTTTGAGCTTCAGATCTTATTAATTGGTTCTGGGTAGTAGGGATTTGATTGTTTGGGGAATTCAGTCAACTGGGTTGTTAAATTTATTTATTTTTAAGTATATGATTTTTTAGGTTGAATTGTTGTCATATCTGAGAATTGGGCTTTGGATATTTTGGAGTTTCGAATTTTTTCATGGAACTAAACAGAGAGGAGGCTCTTAGAGCTAAAATGAATGCTAAGAAGCTATTTGTCGATAAAGACTTCACGGGTGCAAGCCTGCAAAGAATAATGCTTTAGGGCTCGTTTGGATGAGGTATTAGGTTTGGAGGTATTATGTAAGAAGAGGGATTGGATAGTAAGAGGTATTATGTAAGAAGGGTGGGTTCACATGACGGGAGGATTAAATAATACTTGGTTTGGATGAAGTATAAAATGGGAAGATAATGTTGTTTTGTAGTTGAATGGAAGAGAGAGGAGGTATTATAAGGGGGGATTCCATATAGCCGGCTCTCACCCTAGCCATGTGTAAGCCCCCCTTAGGGCTTATTAGGGGGGGTTATGGAGGAGGGGGTATTAAGATATCTCCTGTTTTTGGCTTGCCAAAGCACGCAATAGAAGAGGGCCCACGTATTAGAATGGTGTATATTACAATACACCCTTCTATCGTGGCATCCAAACAGGCCCTAAAGGTTCAAATGCTTTTCCCCGAACTGGAGGGGATATCTCAAATGGTGCTTGAATAGGAATAATGCTTTAAAGGCTCAGAGGAAGAGTGCCTGAATAGGGAGAGAAGGAGGAAGGCATGGCAGGGGATGGAGGTAAGTAGTTCACTTGGTAGTTGGTACTCTGTTTTTGCTTGACTTTGTGTACATATATATAACCCAGAATGGAGGGAACCCACTTTTAGTTTGGCGCAAGATTGTAGGATTGAGAGGGGAATGACATTTCTGGCCCTTAGATTGGGGCATATGCCATTCATTTGATTTTTTTTTCCGTTTAAAAAGTTAATGGAAGTTAGAATGAGGACTCAATAGGTTGCAAATGCAAAATTTGAAGGACGAATTTCAAGATTTTGATAGGTTGAGGACGAAGTAGAAAAATGGTGTATAGTTTTAGGGATATAAACGATAAAAACTTGAAAAAGAATAGAATTATTATTAATTATTTTTTTCAAATTTCAACCAACCAGAGAGGACTCACTTATCAAGTACTCCAATCTAACATTCCTAAACGACCCATCAAAGGCAACAACCATTCAATTTCAATATTTTATCCCAAAGGGCCAAACCCATCACTTTGTGGGAAGGAGGAACTAAACTACCAACCCCTCCAAGAAGTTTGCTTTTGAAACCATCGAGATACTATTCACTTGTGACGTTCCCAAGAGCTTCAGCAACAGGTAACTTCTTGGATTTGAACGGCTTTGGGTTTGATGATTTCAACTATATTTCCATTTTATACATTTGGGGTTACTGGTTTATTATCTCTAGTGCCATTGCTTGTTAAGGATTAGTGAAGTTCTTGGTATGTTCTCTGTGGGGTTTGATAGGCCCTTTAGTTAGCAAGTGTTGACAAATTGACATGTCCCAACTCCCATGTGGGTTCTCTAGGCCAACCAAGCTTGGTTGATATTGTCTAAAGGCTTCTCAACCTAAAACTTACAACCACAACCAATTATTTTTTGGTTATTCCCTCTGCAATTCAAAGTAGGCCATCCATTAAATATGGGTCTCTAGCAAATTAGCTACTGATATATGGTTACAAATGTTTTGTTTTGCTATAATTTCATGACAGGAATCTTCAAACAATGCATAGCAGTTAGTCTGAGGTTATGATCTAAAAGCAGTTATTTGGTATGGTACTTCTTGAATCTTTATTTAACGAACTCCCAAAGTTCGAAACAAAGTGGGTGGTTTGGTGGTTGTGATGAATACAAGCCTCCTAGCCCTGGTTACATATCAATCAATCACATGGAACTGCACAGAAATTTCCTTGGAAAGTTAACCCAACGACTATATGCATTTTCATTTAAGGGAATGACTTCGGTGTCCCCGGTCATTTTGAGGACACCGTAACTTTTGGCATAATAAAACCATTATAAGCATAACTAAATTCATTACAAGTATAACCAAAACCATTATAAGTATAACCAAAACCATAATAAGGCATAACTTGGTTGGTTATGCCTTGGTTGATTTTTTGTTATGCCTTGATTGGTTTTTTGTTATGCCTTGGTTATGCCATGTTATGGTTCTATTATACTTGTAATGATTTTTGTTATGCTCCTAATGGTAAAGTTATGCCAAAAATCACTATAAGTCTATAACTGGCTGGCTGCCTGATAGTTATCTTATACTCCCAATTCACATTGCTTGTATCCAAGGTGAAGCATCCATATTTATTATGTTTTACAAATAAAAGTTGCTTATTTTGTAGTGCTGGAAAAAAAAAAAAGAGAGACTGTGTTGGTGGCAAAAGTTGCTTAAAAAGTTGTGAGGGTCATTGAAAGATGCAGCTTACGGGATAAAAAAAAAAGGGAAGTCATTGATGAAAGACCTGCTAAGTATTTAGCCCTTACAACTAATTGATCCTACCTAGGAAGCTTATCTAATAGGAATCAATACAGAAACATAAAGATATTCCACCTAAAAAGAAGGGCATGGATACTATATTTGATCTGGGGAAAGTCTTTCATTGGGAATATGTGCATGTACTAAAGGAGATATACACATACAACTCAATGTTCTGTTACTTGGCTGTACTCGCTTCATGCTAGCTTTGTGGCTAGATTTGGTCCTTCCATTGAAGATATTCCTTCTTGTGCATTTTGTTCATTATTGGCTCATGTAACAAAAGGGAGTTTACTAGATTTTGTGATTTTCATTTATTTTGGCATTATTATGTTTGTCATCTTGGTAATTGGACAGTCTTCTTTCCTCGTTATGTTTTTTATTTATAATTATCTTTTGGTTGAATCAAATTGTTTTGGCTTCAGGCACTATGGGTGTGACTGTTGGGCTTGTGGTTCTATTTATATTCGGTGGCAGCTGGGTTTGTGATGCTAGAGAATTAATGAGCTCCAGTCTCTCTTCTAGAGAAACCATGATATATGAAGTATTAGGTAATGTTTGTCAATGGTCAGTTTATTTCCTGAACAACTTTCTCAGCAACAACTTTCAAATCTACTTGGTATAACTTTTGCCTAGTGAGGAAAGTGTAGAAACTGGCATTTCTGATATGTTCCCACTGTCATCCAAATTGTACTAGTTGTGAATTTCTTGTTGCTTTAAGCTAATTGCTTATTTGTTGGAATTGATTATTTGTATTGACTACGGGGCCATGAGCAACTAGAACTGTAGCTCATTTGTTATAGAAGTCCTCACATGTTCAAGAAAAAGAATAAGATTTTTAAATGGTTTCTTAATAAAGGTGATTGAAATGATCATGCTTGTGATACTCAAAATGTATTTAGATTACTCAAAGATATTCCGGCTTTAGTGTTGCAGATGAACCACAATGAGTTTGAAGGGGAAGTTAAGGCTTTAGAAGTTGGTGGGAATGAAAATGTGTGCACAATGTGTGAAAAATTTGCTGCTGAGGCAATTAAGTATCTTGTGGAAAACAAGACTCAGCTAGAGATCACTGACATACTTCATAAGACATGCTCTCAACTGGTCCCTTTGGAGCAACAGGTGGTCACTCACTTCTAGCACAACTTCTGGTTGAAACTGCAAAATGTCAATTGGACATAAATAAGTATTTTATCCTTGGGTCTAAACCCGAGTTTGTCTTGTCAAATTTGTCAACTCTTGTTGGGTTTATGACAAAATAATGACTACCCATTCTAGTTACATATTGTTAGTCAATGTTGTTCCTCAGTGACTTCCAACAAAAGCATCGACTTTAGATTTGTCTTATAGTTGTTTTACTTGCTCAGAAAGTGCTAGGCTTCAAATGATCTGTTTGCTTGAATGATCTGTCATCTTTTTCATGGTAATCGATCGTTTAAGAATGAGTAAGCTTCCTTCATCTCAAACGGGCCAGCTTGTTCGCATATAGTTCGGAGATGGTGATTGCCTAAGAAGAGCATGTGTACAGACTAGTACGGTTACGAGTACTGTACAGTATGGGTACGTTGATATAGAAAAACCTAGAGAATATAGGAAGGGGGGTTATGGGTAGGGTTGGGGTACGACTACCTCATATGTACATTTAGAACCCAGAGCAATGTATTACACATAACAATTACACTTTAAAAATAAAGAAAATAGCTAAATGACTTGGGCTATCCAGCATCGAATAATAGTTTAACACCAAACGTCGTGCACAAATCCGACTTTAATGACAATATAGTAGTAAAGAACCCATAGACCAAAGTCGTTATCATACAACCATGCTAAGCATAGAAAAAGGAAGTCTTATCAACTTAGTTTCATCCATGTATTGTGTATGACTTGATATATATAAGGGATATTTCTGGAGTATGATAAAAGTCAAACATAAAAGTTTTTGTACGTGTTTCATGTACCCACGCGGTACAAATTTATAAGTACCATGCAAAGTATTTGTACCCGATACATACGAATACAAGAACCCCGGGGTTTTTGAAGTACCCGTGCTTCATAGGTGATTGCTGAAAGACAACTTGGGCGAGTTAAGGAGATATGAAGATGCAAATATTCAAATTAGCATACATAAATGTTGGGATATGCAAAGTCTGCGATACTACGTATATGCAATGTAAAGAAGCTTAAAGGCATAACTCAAACATACGTTAATTGTGTATGTTTAATTCCTTGATGTTTTATGTCTGGTGTTTATTTGAATTCATCGCTGAGAAATCGTGAGGTTTGACTTGCATCTGTGTTCTGTAATATTTTTGGCAGTGCATTACGTTGGTTGATTATTATGTTCCTTTCCTTTTCCAAGAAATTGGATCTGTGCAACCTAGAGAATTCTGCCAAACTGTCAATCTTTGTGAGCCACGGGTTGTCACTTCAGTGCCACTATCTGAGGATAAGTGTGAAATTTGTGAGTACGCTGTCGAAGAAGTTCTACTAAAATTGAAAGATCCTGATACACAGGTTTGTACTGAAGTAGTGCTGAATTAATTTTCCTTCTCTTATGTCATCTGAAGCAAAAATAGTTATCCTTCTGCCTCATTGCTTCAGGCTATTTTGTTCCATGATGCTTCAACTCCTTTTCTTGTGGGCTTTTATTTCAGTTAGACATACTTGAGTTGCTTCTCAAGGCATGTGATGCTGTGGAGAGCTATGTGAAAAAGGTTACAACTTTTCAGAAACTTATATATGCTTGAAATCTTATTACTTGATGCATCCATGGATTTACATGGATTTTCGTATACATGAATTGTTGGCAGTCGGCGTATGTTAATTCAAATCAGTTTTTTTTTTTCTGAGACTATATGTTTTATAGTCTGTTCTGTTAATTAATTCACCGATTAGACTGATCTGCATCATGATTTTGAATGACAAACCAATTCTATACAAAGAGTTGATTAATTACTCAACCAACTTGCCTGTCCAATGTCCATTATGATCTTTTGGATTTCTTTTTGCAGTGCAAGACCATGGTTTTAGAATATGGACCTTTGATCCTTTCCAATGCAGAGGAGTTTCTTGAAACAATAGACATTTGTACTACAATCCATGCTTGTGATTTGCCATACGCTGGTAGCGAGCAAGCAATACTGATACACTAGCAATCTCTGCTTTCTTTTCTACTGTAACAACGGAAGAAAAACTAGAGTCGGTTGAATGTTTCATTTTGTAACATGAAATTGATGTATACCCTGTTTATAATCGATTACTACAACTCAAAAACTTGTAAAAATAGAATTTCAGATATATAAGTAACCTTTGTATGATGGCCATGGCTCAACTTTAACTCCTAGTTTTTTTTTTTTTTATCCGCAACTTTAACTCCTAGTTTGGGATTTGTTTGTCTTCCAACATTTTTTTGGTAGATTTATTTAATCACTTTATCACTGTTTTTTCCTTTTGCTTGTTACTTTTGCCTCTTTTTTTTTTTTTTTTTGTTGTTGTTGTCGTTCTCGACTTTATTTTTGACTGAGGAACAAATAGACTGGTTAAATGTGAAAAAAAAAAAAGAAGTACCAAAGCACATCTCCGGTGCTGAATTTTGTTTTCCTTTTTTTTTTTTTCGCATTTTGGTCTTTAGTGAATTTTTTTGTGCAAAATTCAAAATTCCTCTAGTTCAGAACCTAAAGGTTAAGAAAATTGGTAAAAGATGAAAAGAAAATTCCACAAACGCCTTGGCTGAAGATATGGACTGAATGTCTTACTTTTTATTGGTTGGTTACTTTTGGCTCATTTGGTTTGCCATCTTATTGGCTTAGTTGCTCAAATAAGCAAATAAGATGATTTGGCTCACATCATTGCTTATTCTATCAAAATAAAGGCAAATAAGCAAAATGATGTTAGTCACACCAATTTTTAGCTTACTCTGCATAAAGACTCCATATTTTCAGATCCTTGGATCTTGTTGTTTTGGAGATATTATTATTATTATTTTTTTTGTGTGTTGTTTTATTGTTCTTTATATATTGAGATAGAAGTTCTTGCTCTTCCACAGAAACCCAAAAAAAACCTTTAGAATTTAATTAACCAATATACAGATTGGGCCAATAGCCCAACTGAGTGCATGAGTCCAAAACAACAGGTACATGAGATTAGGTGTATAGACTTACAAATTGGTCTTTGATTGAGGGATAACTTATTCATGACTTATGTGGCTAGCTAATCCGAAATTGTATCACTATCATCATGTTTTTGTAATGGAGGGAATGTTAAAGAAAGAAAAGAATTTGTCAAAGCTGATGTCCTTAGACTATGACTTCCTTGAAATTTACTCAATTGTCTCTTAAGCCTCAAGTTGAGCTCAATCAATTTTATGTAAAAATATTAAAAATGTTATACACACAACAATCCAAATACAGTCTCTTACATATATGTGGGCTCCACACATGCGCTCTTATGTGGGAAGTTACGGGTCAATTTGTCAATGTCATGTTTGATTAATTCTTGCCTCTATTATCATTTTTTTGTCAAAATATAACGGTTATCAGATATAAGAATCCATAAAAGAGTGACTAATTCTAAATACCAATGAAGGAGTTCCATGTAAATTTAATCATGTTCACAGATTTAGAGACGGATGTGTTCCAATTGTTTGATGTAAGTAGACCTAACAAATAGTGAGCAGCCCACGATTATCGGAAAAAAAAAAAAAACATATGTATGTGTTTGAATTTGTACACATAAATCTGCGTACGTAGCATTAATTGCTCTTCCGTCAAAATAGTAAAAGGAAAAATCCCCTATTGATATCCACCAATTGCCAGTATACCATGTACCGCACGGTAACGATAGAATATCATTATAGACAGGTGGTCAAATAGGAATTTTACAACCAACACCATGAAGCAACATTGGTTGACCTATTGATCTGTTTCTTGCACACAATGTAAAAATGCTAGTAGTAATAAAATTAGACTTGCTCAGAAAATCCGGATGAACTGTGAAACCGGTCCGGACTGATTCGATCTGCACCTTTTGGATTTTATCCGTGGATTAATGGTCCGGATACGGATTGAAAAATTAAAAAACTGTAACTCGCGGTTCGGTCCACAAATTTTCATTACAAAACCGTGGATTAACCGAACCGGACCGTGAGAATTTATTATATATAAATAAATACAAATATATACATTAATATATATACTTCCTACTCTATTCCTTAGAGGTATTTCAGGGAACATAATCAAATTCCAGTTTTGCAAAGATATACCACTAAAATAATTATGCTTATCAAAATATATATATATAAAACAATCTTGTAGATTACTTCCTTGAACTCTTATAACGAGAAGAACCAAACTTGGAAATTTGATTGTTGTGATAGACTGAAATCTTCAATTTTAGCTAAGAAGTCTGCACTCTCATTCGTTGGATGCACAATCTGACGATTTGAATTGTGCACAACACGCATGTCCCCTTATCATGTATGTTAACCACTAGCTGACCGTATGCGCCACTTGTATCTTGGCACATTTGCTTATGAATCGTTGTTGTATTTTTTTGGAATTTAATAACCCTTTGTTCACTGCTGGTTCTGAAATGACTCAAGAGTACGAAAAAAATTTCAGTGCCGAGCGGATACCATGTGGTGCCTGCTCGACCATTCGAGCCGTTCATTACGTGTATGGACGGCTCAGATTTGGAGAGAGAAGAGGAGAGAAAGTGTTAAGATGACAGGAGATAGTGTGTTTTAATCCGAGCCGTCCAACAATGCATCCGACGGCTCGGGTGCGCCGAGCGGATGCCACGTTGGCAAAACCCGCTCGGCACTGAAAAATTCCTCCAAGTGTACCAATTGGATTAAACGGTATCGGGTTGACAACTTGCTAACAGAGGGACCCGGGGGAGCTGCTGCCCCTAAGGGACAGCAGCATGCAGCTGCCCTCTGATCAGCCTTGAAACACTGTCGTTCTGGTGTTAACAATTGCACACTGTTCTTTTGCTTTAAGGACTTGTTTGGTTGGTCTTCTACACTCGCGATTTTTGGGGGCCCATTATGAGTCTTACAAAAATGATTCAAACGATAAATTATTATTAAAATGCCTTTTTATGGCGTCCTGAATTTTTTTTAGCACAATTCAATATTGGTAAGGGCGGTTCGTATGGTATTTCAGAATTCATAGGGCGCCCTATGAATTTAGAAACACCCTATGAATTCTGAAATAGCCCTTACCAATCTCAAATTGTGCTAAAAAAATTTCAAATAGCCATAAAAAAAAATTTGAAACACCCTACGAATTTTGAAACAGCTCTAACCAATATCGGATTATGCTAATTTTTTTCAGGAAGCCATAAAAATACATTGTAAGAATAACTTGCGATTTGAATCATTTTTTGTGGGACCCGTAATGCACTACAAGAAAAATGAAAATTGGTGACGAAAAAGTGGTGACGAAATTTAATTTCGTCACTAAATGAGTATATTTGGTGACGAAAAAATAAATTCGTCACTGTTTTGACAACTTTCGTGACGAAATATTTTCGTCACTAATTATACATGTTTAGTGATGAAAAAAATATTTTTGTCACCAAAGGTACCCATTTAGCGACAAAATATAGTTTTCGTCGCCGAAAGCTTAAAAAAGGTGACGAAATTATTTTTCGTCGCCAAAGATAATCATTTGGTGACAAAAAATATATTTTGTCACTAAATGAGAGCAATTTAGTGATGAAATATTTTTTTCGTCACCAAAGTTAAAGTGATGAAAAATAATTTTGTCACCATTTTAACGCTTTCAGTGATGAAATTTATGAATTACGCTTTGTCACTAAATGTATTTCGGACATAACTCTTTACTAAAATCTCCAATTGAGATAATTCAAATTGGGTTTGAACAATAACTCAATTGCCTACAACTTTCATGTTTATCAAAATTGCTAATTTTAATGTTTAAAGGTTCAAAATTACATTCGCAATATATTTTCATGTTAAACATATGTGTTATATATTAGATATTTCAAATATTTACTGAAAAGTGTGTGTGGTACAGTTGGTTAGAGCTTGCGCATAAAACTCAAAGGACTCGAGTTCAAAACCCAGCAGGAGCAAGAAAGAAGGATTTTTTTTTGCATATGAAAAACATCTTTTGCAATGAAAAATTTCGTCACCGATTTCATATATAGGTGACGAAAATTTTCCTCACTAATGTGACCCATCGGTGACGAATTTTTTTATCGTCAAAAGCACAATAAGGGAGGAAAAAAATTTCGTCATAAATTATTCAATTTTTGGTGACGAAATATTTCGTCATCAAAAGGTACTATAGGTGACGAAAAATAGATTTCGTCACCAGGTAGGAATCCTCGACAACCTTTAGTCGACAAATTTTTTTTTGTCACCTATATTATTTGTGAGGAAAAACATGCAATTTATGACGATTTTCATTCGTCACTCAATTGAATTTTTCTTGTAGTGATGCACCCAAAAAAAAATCAACAAAATCATCAGTGTAGAAGACAAACCAAACAAGGACTTAAAGCAAAAAGACAGTGTGCATTTGTTAACCCCAGAATGGCAGCGTTTCAAGGGCAGCTGCATGCTGCTGTCAGCTCCCCCGACTCCCCAACGGAGTGTGTGATTAAGCGGGAGATTTCTGTGATGAGGCTTGTTAAACACCCGAATATCGTCCGGCTTTATGAAGTTATGGCCACCAAATCCAAAATCTACTTCGTCATCGAGTATGTCAAAGGTGGTGAACTTTTAACATGGCGGCAAAAGGGAAGCTCAAGGAGGATGTTGCAAGGAGGTATTTCCAACAGCTGATCAGCGCCGTTGATTTCTGCCACAGTAGAGGTGTTTATCACGGGGATTTGAAACCGGAGAACCTACTTTTGGATGAAAATGGAAACCTTAAGGTCTCAGACTTTGGATTGAGTGCCCTTGCTGAAACTAAGCGGCAAGATGGGTTGCTCCACACAACTTGTGGAACGCCCGCCTATGTGGCACCTGAAGTGATCAGCAGAAAAGGATATGATGGATCAAAAGCCGACATTTGGTCATGTGGTGTCATCTTGTATGTTCTATTGGCCGGGTATCTCCCGTTCCATGATTCAAATCTCATTGAGATGTATAGGAAGATTGGAAAGGCAGAATTCAAATTTCCTAATTGGTTTTCCCTGGAAGTACGCAAGCTCGTTTCAAAGATACTTGACCCAAACCCAAATACCAGGGTATCCATTCGCAGGATCACCAAAAGTTCGTGGTTTCGTAAGGCTTTGACCTAAAACCCACTAGAACTCAAATGGAAGAGAGAGAAATAACTGGTTTAAATCCTGATGAAATTTTTGGTCCTAGTGAGGATAGCAGCACTGCAGCAGAATCAAAGCAAGAACAATTGGCAAGGCCCAGTAACTTGAATGCCTTTGACATCATCTCATTTTCAGCGGGATTTGACTTGTCTAGTTTGTTTGAGGACAATGAGCGGAAGAAAGAAGCACGATTTACATCCAAACAGACTGCTAAGACCATTATTTCTAGGTTGGAGGACGTAGCTAAGCGATTGAAGCTGAAAATAACGAAGAGAGACGGAGGGGTTTTGAAATTGGAGGGAGGGAAGGAAGGTAGGAAAGGCATATTGTCTATCGGTGCAGAGATATTTGAGGTAACTCCGACGTTTCATTTGGTGGAGGTGAAGAAGTCAAGTGGAGATACGTTGGAGTATCTGAAGGTGTTGAAGGAGGAGATAAGGCCGGCACTTAAAGATATTGTGTGGACTTGGCAAGGTGATGGTCAGCTGCGACCACAGCAGCAGCAGCAACAAGATGGACCTGAGCTTGAGATTTCTTCTCAAGCGCCCACGAAAAATGAAGCTTCTTATTTAGGTTCAATGTGACTTGTTCATTGGTGCTCTGATATTTTTGATTTACCCATCTGTTTGTGAGAAGAGGTAATTGTGTAGCCAAAAACTGCCATGACTAGTTGGTGCTTAGAGAAGTATATTGAAGTATTGGTTGGTGCTTAATGGTGATGTTTCTTCCTTAGTTTCAAGCATATATGCCAGAGCAGTAAATTTCCAGTAATGGAGTACTAATTAGTAGGAGTAATTCCTTGTGTTTTGAGTTTTCTTTTTCACAATCATAAAAATCTCTCCATTTTGTGCCTCTTCCAATTCGAGTTGTGATGACTGATGAGTCTCCTAACTGTGCTTTGTTTTGTTGGGTTTACACACGAACGAATATTCCTTAGTTGTCCGAAAACAAACACAACTAATGTAACTAGCAGCGCAGGATATGGACTTCAACCCTTCATTTTCTGGCATCTCATGTCAAAAAACAAAGAAACCCAACCAAAAAAGAAAGAAAGAAAGTCTATGGGTAGTTCGATTACGAAATATTCACAGAGGAATGCTGGCAAGAAACTGCAACTATATATCTCTAAATCCATGGCCTAATGAGGCAAGTGGGAGCACAATTTAGTTTTCTTTTCCTTGTAGCGTACGAAAGACCATGGAAATGTATATACATAGCTATAACAACTCAAAGGTCCTAATTCACTGATGTCATTAGGCATCTCTTCAAACAGCACGTTGTGGTAGATGTTAACATTGCATCCATTCTGCAAGTATCAGAAATTTTCATTCCAAAAGGGACAACCGAGAAGGGTCTTACTAGTAGCCTACAAAGAACACTGCACAAAGTATCATCTAATATTACTCTCTAAGTTTCCGGTGTCGCCATTTGCTTAGGCATCTCTTAAACAGCTTATGGATAGCTATCCAAGGAAACCAACATTTTAACCACTGAAAAGATCAAAACTTTTCCCTTCAAAAGCGGACACCACTCCCACATCCTCTCTACACGATGGCCGAAAGCAAAAAGTGAAACTAATACGTTGTGGAATTTTGGTGGGTGGTGGAAGACAAACGCAAACATGACTGGCACCTGATGTACTAGCAGCGCATCCATTCCACGTGTAATTAACCATGTTATTGTAATTAAATAACCCTTACGTAGGAGAGAAGGAAGATACAAAAGAGGGCTGTTGTCCTCTTCAGAACAGGCGTATCGAAAGTCCCTACTCCCTACAACTTTCTGTAACTTGATCTTTTTCAATCATATGACCAAAGCGATTGAGCATCACGGGTGGAATACAGGCCACCGATATGGGCCCTTGTGACAGACGTGCTTCGGTTGTTTTCCCCTGGACACTGCATAGCCCACTCCTTCCTGCCACAGAAACAACAGTGAAACAAGCATCAGAAAACTAGTCACAGAAAACTAAATGGGAATGAAGAAAAGCTCAACCATTGAATATATACAAGTTGAAGCACACTTGCCGGACCCAAAAGAGTAAACAAAATCAAGCATCAAGAGCACCACAATATCAATGGCCTACTTCAACCTACTATGATTGTCGATGACTATTTAACATGATTAGAAAAACCCACTAAGAGCAGAAACGAGTTCCCCAATTCACTTGAGGAAGATATTCAAAGACAAAGGAAGAGAGAAGAGCTACTAAAGCTCAACCAGTGTAACATTCAATACCACTTAAGTAGTACTTCCTCACCCATCAATCGCACAAAAGATTCACGCATAAAAGTCTTACAGGGAAAGCATAGTCAGAATCGCCAAGCAGATGTCAAGCTTGACTTCTCTACTATGCAAGGGTCATATTCCATACGTCTGCATACATGTGCAAATTTTTGCTTGGTTTCATGCATGAGAATTCAGCAAGTTTTATATCTGCAAGGTTACCTCGGTACGATTTTTAAAGCTGATGTCCAGTTTAAATACCCAGATGGAACAGAATCACTTCATCCTATAATCCATCTTGACTAGCTAAAACATAAACCCTTTCCAAAAACCGTTGGAATTGGTGCAATATTTGTCTAGAGATGTAAAAATGTTGTCTATATGTAGGGCACCTATGACATCAACACTTTTCCTTCAAACTTCACAGGTTCTCTTCACTTATATGTAGCGACTGAATGTAATCCAAACCATTTCGCTATAGGGTTACAAACTAGAATGAGGATTCCTCGACTTCTGCCTCTGTATGATTCACTCTTGTCTATATGTAGTCTTGTTTGTTGAAGGTCTTTCATAGCTCAATCTCAGTAATAGGAATGAAGAAGAGTTTAACTACTCCCATGTGGGGAACCGATGATAAGAATGACACAGATGTAAGTAGAGAGTCAAATAACAAAAAAATCTTAGAAATTAATCTCATTACTGATTTCACAAGTACAGTGTCATATATAAATGCTACTAGCACAAAAACAACCGGAAAAATGGTCCGCCTTCGGAACAAACTAATGTTGTTCCGAATAAATGATTCGAAGAAGCCTACCTTCACCGTTCCGTGTTCCGAAGTATATGGCGTACTGCGATCCTGTTCCCGTTCAACGTACGGTATGTACCGCAAATCCACGATCCAAAAACCTCTGATCCAAACTTTGTTGGTTGGATTGAATTCCTAACTTACTAGTGTCAAGTGTTAAATGTTTAGCCGGAGCTCAATGGTATGGGCATTTTAAAACATGGAAAACTTTGTATTCCTTAATCAAAAAGCATATAGATTTTGCTTTATTTTACTTCAATTTGGAATGCATTCCATTCTATTCTAGTGTGCTAATCTGCCAGGCAACATTCGTTGGGCAAAATGTGTGTTGTATACATGTGCGTGTGTTTGTGTACCACTGCATGTATTACCACTTGGAAACTTCAAGTTTTAAGACAACAACTTTAAAAGAAAAAGGGAAAATCATGCATGTGTCTGCTGCACAAACACATGCATCAATGAATGCTACAGTGCCTCGTAGAAAGATTGGCAAGTGACTCCTAAGCGTTTGCATCAAATGTTACCGGCCGGCATGAAGATTCAAGGGTGCCACGTCCTAATGGGAAAATATGATTCCCTGGGAGTAAAATATCTTACATGATGGCGAATTTTGGCAATATAACCATTTTAATTTTTGTATTCTCTAAATCATATCGAACAGCAAGCCTTAGAGCCTCGGACAAAACCACATATGTTGCATATAAGCCAGTTTCTTACCATGATCATTGCTAAAACACTTTTTTTTTCCCCTACCGGTAGACTCATGTGTTTTCTCCGATACTCAATTTGTGATCCTTTTGGACTGGGTTTGTACTAATAGGACCCAAATCCCTACCGGCAGGACTCATCTCAGTGAAAATTTTCGTATATCATCCTAACTTCATATTCCAAAGCCATGGTCCACCTTATTGGGTTACATTATGCATGTTTACGAGTTTAAGAGTAACATTGTATGCTTTTCACTTGATACCTGATGTGAATGACTTGTTATTTATCGAAAGACGAGTTTATGATACAATGCGAATGAACAAAGAATCAACAGTGTTACGATAACATTTAAAAAGAGTTGTGGACACATACTAGACCCACCAACAGGTGAGGATGCTAGGCAGGGACCATGGGATCCATAATGCCCAGCAGAAGCATTTGCTCAGGTTACTTGATGATGAAAAGACGATGCGATACGAACGCGATTAAAGGACAATGATATGGAACTTGAGAATATGTGAAACCGTGAACGACGTGTGTTATGGTCATACCTCTTTAGTTGAGATATCCTGCTTTGTTTCTGCTATTAATTCTTCTTGTCACCTTATGAGCATATAAAGTTAGCGTAAAATTTTCTACTGGGCTAGTGTAACTCAACCCTTCATCATTTTTAGGTATGAACCCAAGACAATAGCAATGTGTGCATGACGTGCATGTAGTAACACTATTTTGAAAGCTGACACAAAGGAGTTACCTTCGCATCTCTTGTAAATCACATTTTGAGGATGTAATCATAACTTCAATCAAATTCTTTTGACATTTGATAATTGTAAACTCATAACTCATCTTTTATCTCGCACTTGTGTTATTTAGGGCCGGTGTGCCATTGATGTAATGTAATGAAACTCTTGGAGTTGGGACAGTAATTTGATAATGTGGAAATGGCAAACTCTTTTGGGGTATTATGCATATTGTTGTGAGAATTTTATTTAAGGAAAGTTATTTTATTTATGTTTAAAATCAAGAGTGTGACAACTTGATCATATAAGGCTAAGCTTTCCCCTATTGCCTATTAGACCACGTGATTATCAATTAATGATAGAAAACAAAATTCTTTAATGATTTAAGATTAGTTTAATTCAACTTTAACACCAAGGAGTTGGCCCAGTGGTCAAGACTTGGGACTTAGGAGCTTGCTCCATCCTAAGGTCTCAGGTTCGAAACCTCTCAAGTCCTATCACTCCTTTGGGGCAGTCTCCGCCTTTAAAGGGGGTCCCAACGAGTGGGCAGTGGGATTGGGCCCCTAGTATTAGTCAAGGTGTGCGTAAGCTACCCAAACACCAGAGTTAACAAAAATTTTGATGCAAACCAAAATACCAAAGAGAATTAAAGATCCAAAGGAACGAGCAAAATCTCATTCAAGGGGATAAACCCCAAAGGGTAGAGAGAGAAACTATGTTTCAATCAATATATTTAATATTCTTAATAATTAGAAGCTACCAAATGAAAGAACAACTCACCTATTATAGACTCAATACCCTAACAACACTAAGGACGCGAAATGACACAAATGACCCTAGATCCTACTGCATCATACACCCCCTCTAAAGAAAACAACTTGTCCTCAAGTTGGACAACAAAACTCAAGACAACTAAATAAAGAAAACATGGAAGTCATTATTATGCAGCTTTGAAGTAGACATGTGGCTATATTCCTTGAACAACGCATCACCCTCAGCACAATCAATCTTCAATATGAGCTTCTTTTTGTATACATCCACCATGGCCACACTTAGGTGTGAGTAAGCAATCCATTTGGCATGTCTTCTGTACCGCAAAACACCATCAAAAGATTTCTGAACACATACTCCCACAATATACTTAGACCAAACATCATTCGAAGATTTAATAACGTGCATATCATACCCAAGACTTGCTTGAGTGAACACCATGCTCAAGGGATCTTCAAACTGTTCCATGAGTGCTTCCGCTTCTTTTGGTGAAGTCCGATGGGTCAGCATGGAGAGAAGTGGTGGCTTGGGAACCAATGTACCCTAAACTTGAACATCTTGCAATTGGGGCAACTCGGGAGGCAACACTTGAAAGCAATTCTCGACCTGTCGTTCAACCAACTCTTCATCAAATAGTGGAGCTTCCAAATCATTCCCATACTCTCCAAGTTGAGTGTCTTGTACCAAAGGCAACTTGAAAGTCAAGTCTTGAGAGCAATCTTCAATCTCAAGGTTACGACTTTCCTCTTCTCCATAACCTTTCATCAAAAGTTCCTCACCACCTTGTCTAGGCCTAAGGAAACTTTCCTTGAGCATATCAATAAGTATTCCCCCTTCATGATCAACACCAAACTCTCCTTCAAACTTGTTATAAATAGGAACATCTTCATGTGAGAGCTCATCAAAAGTAGAAACATCATTATAACCAATGTCCTCCTTTGAAAACTCGTTAAACTCGGTACCACCTTCAAAATCACCTCCAAAGTCCTCATTTAGAGACTCAACAAAGATTGGCATGTCTTCAAAATCATCTTAAATCTCAAAAAACACAATAATCTTCAAGAACACCCTCAAGTTCTTCATTAGGATATTCATCAAAGATGGGAGCATCGTCGAAATAACCATGTTCCATCTCATCATCAAACATCTCCAGATTGAAGTTCATCTTCTCCTCAACAAAAAGGGCATTACTTTGATTCTCATAAGCATTTTCACCAACCTCTAACTTGACACTAGATTTCCCACACTTGAAGCATTCAAATTCCTCATTTTAAGATGTATTTCTAGCCTTCAAAGTGGCAAATAAAGGCTGATTTGGTATTGGGACAGCACCTATATCAATTGTGCTTTGTACTCCAATCCCAAAAGACTTCCCACAAGTCCTATACTTAGCAACATTAGCCAAAGAACCGATATTGGCAAAGTGAGGAAAAGGTAAGAATCGTTCCTCGAACGTTTTCTTCATCTTCTCCCACTCTCTAATCTTTTCCTTACCTCTCTTTTTCCCACTATCTTGTAATTATTCCCACCAATCGAAGGCTCTTCTTCCAAGGTGTTTAGAGACTAACTTTCCTTTCATTTCATCCGAGATAACATGGCATTCAAATACTCTCTCAAGAGTATTCAACCAATCAAACAAACTCCTTAGGAGTGAATCTTCCATCAAACATGGGAAGTTCAACCTCAATGTTGTTCAAACACACTCTACGCCAATGCGAAGCACCAAAACAATTCTCCTACGGAACGTGTTTATAGTTGGAAGAATCCATACCTTTGGTTCGAAGCTGCAAACGCCACACCTTTCCAAACAAGGTAGCTACTTCTTTACTCAACTCTTTAATCTCATTCCGATTACCTTTTGAATTGCAATCATTTTGCATTCCACATTGTGGAATAACCTTCAATCCTTCACCATTGTTCACAAATCCTCTACCTCTACCTCCTTGTCCTCCCCTACCTCTTTGAGCAATTACAACCACCCAAATTCGACTCCAAACATCGAATCAACCCGAGAGAATCTGCACCCAGTCAACTCCGTCGCCAAACTCAGTCAACTCAGTGACTTTTCAACCTAAACTCAGCCAACTCAATAGCATACCCGGTCAACTTAGTCCCAAACCCAGTGAACTCAGCAAATTTTCAACCCAAACTAGTCAACTCAGTGATTAACAGGAGCAAAACAGAGTCGTACCCCCAATATTGAAGTCTAGAAAACTAACCTGAAGAATACCCAACAAATCAATCAGATCTACACACACCCAACAGCAAATCGACAAATCGAAGCTCGCAGCAACCAACCGAACGTGAACACACTCGATTAGGGTCCTCAAATCATGAGCACACTCGATTTCGAGGTCAGAACTGGTTGATTAGGGCTCCTACAAATCGATTACGGTCGATTTAAGAGTCGATCTGTTGATTTAGGGGTTCGAACTAGTCTGTTCAAGTTCAAAATAGGCAGAATCGTGCTGAATATGGTTTGAATCGAGCTGAATCTGCAGATTTAGGGTTTGAAATCTGTTGGGTTGTCTCAAAATCAACTTTAAAGACTTCACGATTCCAGATCTGGTATTTATAGGGTACAAAAATCACTAGATCCACTCGATATCAACTGTAGTGTGTTCGAATCAACTAGAAATCAGGAGATGGTAGATAGAAAACCAGTTTAAGACAGGATTCGAGTGAGATTTAACGGCTGGGTGGTCACGGTTTAGGGCTGAAATGGCTTCGAAATGAACAAATACATGAATTTCAAAGTGGGTTGAGGTGTTTAAGGTTTCCGGCAAGATTCCCGGCGCTGTTTTAGGGTTCCGGCAAGATTTTCCGGCGCCGTTTTAGGGTTCCAGCGAAATGAATGGCTAGGATTTCAGCTTAGGCTCTGATACCAAATGATGCAAACCAAAATACCAAAGGAATGAGCAAAATCCCATTCAAGGGGATAAACCCCAAAAGGTAGAGAGAAACTATGTCTCAATCAATATATTCAATATTCTTAATAATCAAAAGCTACCAAATGAAAGAACAACTCACCTATTTATAGACTCAATACCCTAACAACACTAAGGACGTGAAATGACACAAATGACCCTAGATCCTACTGCATCAAATTTAATTCAACTCTACAACGTATCTTTATTACGTAAATGCATAGATATATTTACCAATGTAAAATTTGATTGAATTGTAGCGATTCATGATCCAATTCAATCAACGATTCGGAGAAGGGCCAATCAGATTCTTGACTTGATTCGCTATTTGACAACCGTAGTCTAGAGATATAAGATAGCCCAAGCAAATAGAAATTCTAGCCCATTATTTAAATCCTTCTATTTAGCTAAATAAGTCCTTCCATGAACCAAAGACAAAGGGCCATTTCTCTTGTTCATGACGTAAACAAGCTTTACCAAATGCATCAAACACGTGTAGTGTAAGTCTGTAAGAGTTCGACAGTTTGCCATCAATGCCGACTAAGTATGAGCCGTATACTCTAAGCATGAGGTGCCATCTTGCAATTTAATCAACTCAAGTAGGCTTGATCAATGAGCTTAAGTGGGCCACTAACCTTACTACTTTTGTTGGTCTTCTTCATACCATATTTCTCACACTGTCGTAATTGGTTATAAACCTATTGAAGGACACCCTCTCTAATGAAACAAATCTAGAGGGGTGTGAGAATCAAAAAATTAAGGCGAGATATTTGCATCTTTCCACTAAGCATTCCTATAGACTCAACCTTCCATTGTACTAATCGCATCTCAAACAATCTACTACACTAACGCTTGATTTTCTCAAACTTGTGTTTTCACACATTAAATGTTTTGGTAGAAATCAAGCCAATCAATTATCAATGCCTTGTCAATGGATCCAGAGACATTTAACCATGAGATTTCCCTTGACACATTCTAGCGGATCATACTCACCAAACTCCTAATATATTACGAGTAGCGTATAAATCCTAGCCTAAGACAAATTAGAAAAATATGCCTCAACCAAATTTATTTAAGAATAAAACTCCAAACAAGGAAAAGACTTGCTTATCATACTTTCATTCATCCTTTTACGCACTAACATAGGATCATAGTTCATAAAAATGGTGAATAACAAATACCATGCACACCGAGGCAACAGTGAGGAGGCCTTTACTTGATAATTTGAAGGCAATGGTTTATAATGTCATTGCGGATAACTATAAGAGGTTGACAACAAAGACAACATTGAAGAGACCTCTTCTTCATTATTTGGAGTTCTCTCTCATTGGTGGGGATAAGAAATCCAGGCTTTAAACACCATTTTCTGAGGAGGTGGTAGTGGCTTTTGCAAAGCCTTAATAGAGAAGGCACCTAGGCCTGATGATTTCACTGTGGCATTTTTTCAGAGTACCGAATGGTAGTGGATGGGATGCAATGGCGGCATTGGTGATTTTTATGCTTCAGGGCTTTTGAGAAAAAATGAATGCCTCTTTTCTGGTCCCACTTCCAAAGAAAGGATGAACTAAGGGGGCCTATTAGGCAAGTCAGAAAGGATCTAGAAAGCTATAGCCAAGACCCTTGCTTTGCAGATAAAAATGTGGTAGAGATGGTTATTTAGAATCTCTAAATGCCTTGTTTGTAGGGGGAGTGAACTATGGACACATCTTCGAAAGTTAATGAATATGTTGATTCACTACATCACACGTACTTCTCTTGGCTATGGATTTGAGAAAAACAGGATTCTGGTGAAGCAGCTTAAAATAGAGCGACTAAACTAAGTGGCATGAGTGCATATGCAGTCACAACAAGCATATGAAACTTGAAAGCAAGCCAAGGAAATTAGAAATCTGACATGCATGGAGATGAATTTTAAAACTAGCCACACGCTTTGTTTTTTTCTGAGAATAAAATCAATGGGTTGGTTATTCCAGAATCTATCAATATCCTATGCAAATGTGTGTGAGCTCAAAACCCTCTAATCTCCCAATCCTAATTTCTTAGAATTTTGAATTTTTTTAACAATAAAAACCCCCACGTAAGTGACAACAAGAAAAACCGCAAATCATACACGTTCGACGCACACCCCCTTTTGCATAGAACAGGTTGGAAGACTTCCTTAACTTCCTATTCCCCCTTTTGCACACCCATGTCCCCACGTTCTTTGATTTTTTTTCCTTTTCCCAGCCCCGTGTTCCCGCTATTACCACCAAATCCACGTACAACAGGTCCCCATTTTCTTCACTGCAATTCTTATATTCTTCCTCCGCCGAGCAATCCCAATATTAATTTTTCCCCCAATGATGGTTTCCATGATTCATATCTATGCCCTCTACTGCAAGTTCGGCTCAATTTGTTCATGTATTTTTCGGTACCAAGTACGGCTCTATTGGTTACGAGGATTTGTTTACAAACTGCATGCATATCAATTGCTCTTATCAAAGGTTGATTTCCATCTCCAAAATAACCTACCCCTTTATGTGAATTTGATTACAGTTTGCGAGTATTTTGTTTTGTTCTTCATCCTGTAAATTTGATTTAGTTCTTCAAGCTTAAGTTCTTGCAATATCTATTTTTCCTGTCCTCTTTCGCTATTTTAAATTATGAGAATTTGTTCCCAATGCTGGGCATATTTTGTTTGCAGTTTTTCCTCCATTTCACAATTGAGAATTAATGTATTAGAATTGTTGTGCCCATTCGATGTACGGGATAACACATAACATGGAAAAAAGTTTTCACTGACATTTTTTGTCCCTGTGCATCGAACGGGTACAAAATGTGTTAAACTTTTTTTATTAAGTAATGTAAGTGGGCATAGATATACAATTTAAAACTAGTGTTGTGCCCGTTTGATGCACGGAAATGAAAAAAATACATCATGGACTTTTTTTTTTTCCGTGCATCGAAGGGCACAACGCTTGTTAAATATCTATTATATAGAGATTAGGAAATCAAAGCTCCAGCTATGCTGGTAACACTAACACATGCAAAATTTGCTCTAAAAATAAAAATATCACACAAGTTTTACGCTCAATGATTGCTGGTACAGAAGGCAGTAGCAAAGATATATAAATCATCCACTTAAACATTTCAGGTTGAAAAAAGACATCAAATACTTCTTTTTTCACATCAACTCAAAAGTCCAATAAGAGATCGATAACCAGAGTAGACCACTTACTTGGCACAATTAGAAGGAGACAATGCCGCTTGATGGTTAGTTGTAAAGGCACGGGGACTCCCATATATCATATCATTCTGAGAAGCTTCCTCTGGTGAATTATGAGGAAAATGGCCTTCCATGCCTGGCACAGGTCCAACTAAAGTTTGTGGTAACCAAGGATCAAGGGTAGCACCAGGATCAGAAGCAACAAACGTCCCACCATTCTGGCAATTTCCAAGGAAAACATTCTGAGGAGAACGAGTGCTAGTAAGGGCTTGACCATCTTCTGCAAACAGTGATGCCATGGTCTTATGCGGCATAGGATGGACCAAATCTTCTTTATTTGATCTGTTCAGATCTGGAGATAATAGCCAGCTGGCCGAGCCACCCACCAAACCTAGACCATCTTGTCCAAGAGGAGAAGTGCTCCACATCTGCCATGTCCCCTGCTCATTTGCATTACTTAAACCACCTATTGGTGAAGGATGCACATGGGCCTTCGTTGTACTTGCATATTGATTAGAAAAAGAATTCCTTTCATCAAAAGCTCGTATCCGTGACATTGGAGACTCAATTGGTGATGGCCTGTTGCATTCAGCAGATGCAGATATGTTCTTTAAAGCAGATGGGTTTTGCAATCCCATGTCTGTAGCAAATCCAGTACACAGGTCTAACTGGAAATTATTCAGTGACTCTGAAACGGGCCCAAGCAAAGATAGTGGTTCGGGAACATTACATGGGTCTCCAAAAATTTCGGACTCATCTCGTAAAAAATCACGACGTCTTTCTCCAAAGCAAGGAAACATGGCTTTGGGTGTTAATGGGGGAACGAAACCACTACTTGTTGATACACTAGGAAAGGTAGGTAAGGCAAATGGTGATGGCAGTCCAAACTCAATGGGGTTAGCAAATGATTGTGCAGGGAATGAGTGACCAGCCAAAGGAGGACTTTGAACTTGTGCTTGGGACTTCCCATTTGGTCTACTTATTACATTTGAATTAGTTGGTTGAGGAACAGCTGATGAACGACTAATAAATTGGTGCCATGACTTTTTAGGGACTGATGGTGGTTGTGGTTCAATGATCACCTGAAGTAAACAGCACAACATAAACACAAAGCACACATAAGTTCATCATCATGGGTATAGATAGACATGGCTACCATAAAATGTGGTCCACTAGATCATGGATAGGCTATTGCCGCTAATCTCTAACTATGAGAACCTAATTGGTTCTGTCCTATATCCTCTGCTTGTAACTTGAAGAAAAGTAAGGAAAAAACATCTTTGCTTGCAAGGAGGTACTTCTATAATTGATATCATAGTAAATGCCCTGAAGATTACAATACAATTCATTGAATATTTCCACAACTCTTTCTGAAACAGCCTACGAGCATATTAAACAAATAATTAGTCCTAAATACATAACAATCAAGAGGAGAACGATAACTTACAGGACGGCTAGCGGTCTTATCATCACTGCTTATATGTTTCCCAGACTGAAATGACTCTCTCCAATTAGTGGAAGCGTGTACATGATCTACAGAACCATGAGGCTTGTTTTCTCTTGAAATAGCAGCAGCAGTATTCGCACCCTTTCCAAAAAAAGTACCCCTCATTCGGTCCAGGTATCGTGTTCCAGTATTTCCTGGGCTATGATTGTTTGCACTGGCAACCTTACTCCCATGTGCCATTTCCGTGCCGCTGGCCTTGGCACGTTCCGAGCCTGTTCGGTGACTTTCCCATCGATCAGTCTCACTCTTCCTATCAAACTCCCATTTCTGTTCACTCTCCTTCCCGGCTCTCTTCTCCAGCTCTTCAGCATCCGAGTTGCTTTTATTAGACCCCTTGTCTTTTTCCTTCCTTTTGTCTTGACGTTTTCTCTCTGCTTCCCTCTTAATGTCTTTTTCCCTGGCAGCAGTTGAGCCTCTGCTACGATCCTTCTCAGCCTCCATCTTCTCTCCCCTCAGTCTCCTACGTTCCTCCACCAACCTTGCAACCTCCTCCCTCTGCTTTCTCTCCTCCTCCTCCAATTGCTCCCTCTCCAACCTAGCCTGTCTCTTCTCTTCAGCCTTTCTACGGGCCTTCTCTCCTTTACTCTCTTGAAAATTTGCCCCAATTTCATCTTGTGTACTAAGCATACCCTTGTGTTCTGCATCTGACAAAGAATCATCGCTGGCTGAACAAACCCGAGTCATCTTTCTCCAGACCCATCTGATGCTCAAGAAAAACATTTTCAATATCTTGCAAGCAAAAATTACAACCCGTGAATAAGACGATTCCTGCATACAATCATCATCACCGCAGAAAAACCTGACCCCATTCTCCTGCCAATGACTAGACTTCTCAGAAAAGGACCCACCAACCCAATTACCATTCTCCAACCAATCTTGACCGCATATCCAACCATTGTCGGACCACACCTTCCCGTTCAACATCTTCCCACTTTTCCCAACCAAATCTTTAAACACACCAGAATTCGAGAACTCAAGTCCAGGAGGAACAGGGAGGTCCAACACGGGTCGCCTTGAAACATGCCCACAATAGGAACACATAAATTTCCCCCCCGATGGATTCTGATCCCTATACGCAGTCAAACAGTTCCTACACCTCCGCATCGCCGTCTTCCGAAGCTTCTGCATCTCAATCGCCTCGAACCTCTTCCTCTCCCTAAGCCGGGCGTTCCTCCGCACCCGCCAGGCAGACAACTGTGGCATCAGAACCTCGTACCAGAACAGGGTAACCAACAGCACGAAAACACAGGCCAACCTCGGCGACGTGATTTCGAACCGGAAAGCCGGTGGCAAGAGCTGTGATAGGGCCCACAGGCCAATCATTGGAATCACTAACCACGGAAGCATGGTGGCAATCCGTCGAGACCACTTCTGAATCACACACAGTATACACATTATCCTCTGACCCCCTCTTCTCACCCTATCTTTCCCTTATTTTTGAAATTGAATCAAAACAATAATATCTATTCAAACCCTAATGACCAAATCGAACGATGACGCTATGAAATCTTTCCAACGTAATTTAAAACACCTAACCCCAAGAATATTCTTCGAATCGAATTGAAAAATAAATAAATGCAATCCCTTTTCAAACCTAACAGCGCGTGCCGTGCAATATAACCTAGTTTTCGAGGCGAGAAATCGAGGCTAATCGTAATAGTGGAGCTTGGTAAAAGCGATTATTAACGACCAATTGGGGTTTCAGAAACGGTGCCGTTTGAACAAGCTCCGAACCCATTAGAAGCGTGGGAAGAATGGAATAATGGGATTCGAACACTTACGGAGTGGACGGCCATTGACGGTGGTATTGGACGGCGGAGACGGTGGTCGCCGCGGCGGTTGGTTTCTAGTATTTTTGTGTTTTGACACCGAAGAAAGTGGGAGGATGAGGATTTGGAGAGAGAGAGAGAGAGAGAGATGAAGAAGAAAATGAGGGGATGTTTTGAATTGTGTAATATGTGATGGATTCTTGTCAAAAAAAAAAGGTATGTGATAGTCTGATAGATGAACCGTTGGAGCGGATAAAAAAACCGTTGGAGCGAAGTGAACCGGGTTCGGAGATCGGGCCGTTTGCGGTCGAAGCTCCGACTGTCGGAGGGGAGCTGCGGCTCGGAAAGCAAATGATGGAAATCGGGTGCACCTCGTCAAGAGAAATTTATATCACATAGCGGTATCCGAAGGCGGTTCTAACCGTCCAAATGTCTATGAAACTGTCCAGATTTATATTTTCTCTTCCCTCACCTAACCACTCTGTCTCTCCTCTTTTTCTCTCTTTAAAATTCAGACCGTCTAAAATACATTTAAATAGTTGGGATAGTCGACAAGGTACCACGTGAGTCGTATCTGCCCGACTCCGAAAAACTTCTCCTTTGTCAAAGAGTGTGAATTTGTTCATATATTTAACTATGGCTAATTCCACTATTATGCACAAAAATAATTAGGAGCGTGGAAAAAAAAAACCCCAGTTTTAAGGCTGGAGTAAGGAGGCTTGATCGATTATCTTTCACGCAAGAAGCGAACACCATCGAAAGCAAAAATCATGAACACAATCAAATTTATATTTTGTATCGGACATTTAGATTGAAAAAATATGGTCAACGAAAGCACTGAGAGAACTACATATAATTTGATTGCAAGTTCTACAAAAGATTTGAATCTGTTTACACCCATTTTTGGCCAAAAATCAGGAAATGGATTTTCGAGTTAAAAGGTAGCCTTGAGGGTTGAGGCCCTGGCCTTGAGGGACCTTACGACCAGTTGCCCACGGATTAGGGCTAGCCCTTGAGAAATGGTGGGTCTCCCATAAAGGCCCAAATCTGTCAAAAGCCCAAGACCTGGATCTATCCACTAGACCTGAGTATTTCACCCAGGCCTAACCCAAATTCCTAGAAGTAACAAGGCCTACGAAATAGGCCCAAATTGGTAGAGGCCTTGGTTTTCTCACCAGGCCTAGGCTCAGAAGGCTTACAATGGGCAAAGGCCCATTATTCACCTACGAGTTCAGGCCCAATTATGAAAGGGCCCACCGTTTTAACAGCACCGTTTAAAAGCCTTGAATAAACAAGAAAAAGGGCTAGAAGCTGCTCACAAGCAGCTCAAAGGGCTAGAAGCTGCTCACAAGCAGCTCAAAGGCCTAGAAGCTGCTCACAAGCAGCTCAAAGGCCTAGAAGCTGCTCACAAGCAGCTCAAAGGCCTAGAATGTTCCTGCTGGACAGATCTGGGTAAGCTGCTTGTGGTCTGAACTGGTGGGACCCCATTCTTCAGCATGAAGCAAAGACCAAGGACACATGGCAGCCATGCATGGAGGCGTCCTAAGCAGCTCAAAGGCCTTAAGCTGCTCACAAGCAGCTCAAAGGCCTAGAATGTTCCTGCTGGACAGGTCTGGGTAAGCTGCTTACAAACAGCTTAAGGTCTGAGTGGACCCCATCCTTCAGCATGATGCAAGGCCAAGGACAGGTGGCGTACATGCAGCCCTTGGAGCTGCTGGCAAATGAGTCATGCAGACCTAAGCAAGCTGCTCACAAGCAGCTCACCCAAGTCTGGTTGATTCTGTGTTTTTTTTTATTCTTCTTCCGTAAGAGATCAAATTCAGAGGGTTTAGAGGGCCCACAAGTATGCAAGGTCCAATAAAATGATAAGAAAGGCCTGGTGAAGTATTGGTCTGCAGCTGTGGTGGGCCCGGAATGGCCTGGATACTGCAGAAACTGAAATTTTCTTTGCCCTTTTTCAAAGTTTTATGCAGAAAAGAAGGATTTTCCAGGCCTTTGCCTTTTTCTTGGAGTAAAAGGCACGTTTTGTTCAGAAAGCAGCCCCTCATTGGAGCATTTTGAAGCTGCTCAAGCTCAAGCCTCTGATAGAAGGCCATGTGGCAGCCATGCATTGGAGCATTTTGAAGCAGCTCAAGGCCTGTAGCTCCTATAAATCACAGTTCTGAAGGCCTTGGCCAAGGTCCACGACCTGAAAAGCTCACAGCTTATGCACTTACATTTCCATTTCTTTCAAGCATTACTTGTACTCACTTCAAAGTAGTTTAAGTTTTTATCACGTTCCCTGTACCCAAGCTTCATTAAACCGTTAATGGAGTTCGTTTGATCCTTGTTTACTGCATTATCTTTCTTTCCATTGTTCTAGCAACGAGTAGAAAATATTTTAAGTCCTTAGCCCGACAAGGCAACCAACGAACCATCACGAGGCCTTACCCTTTAGGCCAAGCACAATCACTCGATAGAAGTCAGGTTTTGAGGCACGAAGGCCTTAAAAGCAATTCGGACAGACTTGTCCTGGCACGCCCTCGCATTCCAAGCCAATTCGGTTTCGGCACTTTTTGTGGAGAAACATTTGGCACGCCCAGTGGGACCTCTTATCGTTAAAGGGTGATCATGGCAAAGAAAGAAACTCAGAAAGGCGTTTCAAGCTCCAATTCTCAGGAGGATCTAGGCATTCAACAAGCAACTCATGAAGATATAGGCAGAGGCCTTGAACAGCCTCTCCTCAGCGTCCAAGACCTGAACGAGTCTATGGGCAGTGTACGAAATTATATGCTGGAGACCAACCGTGAGATGTCACAAGAAATTTCCCAATATGTTGGTTCAGCAATGACGGAAATTCGAGATTCAAACATGCACCTTGCAGCCTCCATGGGGTCACTCATGACCAACGTGAACGCGATGTCCGCGACCATGAGTGACTTGGTGGAGATGATGAAGGAGGAAAGGAAGCAGAAAGGCCTCCCCGACCTCCCCCCACGAACACCGGTGATGCCTCATTTTGGGGTGTTTAATGGTTTCTCTGGACGCCAGCCCCCTATGGGCTACCCGTCACCAACACCATTTGGATTCCAGGCCTCTAGTTCTGGTGGAGGCCCGGCTCACGGTGGAATGCACCATCTAGCTCAAGACCCAACAAGCCAAAACCAGCCAAGGCTTGTTGAAAATTTGGAGAGACGTTTCATGCTAAGGGGAAACTCCACTCCTCGACCTCACATTGAAAACCAAGACTGGGGTCCTCCTCCAATGGGAGGCCATAATCCCCATGTGGCACCAAATGCGGATGCTCGGGGGGCATGGCAAGGCCAGCAGCAACTAGCCCACGTTGAGCAGGAAAGGCCGCCTCCCCTGGAGCAAGTTCCCGATAGAGACCAGATCATAGCGCTGCTTCAAGAGGAGTTGGGACCAAAATTTAGGCCCATGGGAAGGCCTATGTATACTAAGCCCCACTCAGACGAGGTGGATCAACTGCAATTCCCAAAAGGCTTCCGAGTGCCTGAGTTCCACACATTTTCTGGTGAGGATGCCAAAGAATCGACTGTGGAGCACATGGCTCGGTTCCTAGTCCAATGTGGAGAGGCGGGGACTAAGGACGAGTGGAAGTTGAGGTTGTTCCCCAACTCATTGACTGCCACTGCCTTCACTTGGTACATTAATCTGCCTCCCAATTCCATTCAGACCTGGAGACAAATGGAAGAGACCTTCCACCAACAGTTCTACAGGGTGGAGCCAAAGGTCACGATGGCAGACCTTTCAGGCCTTTACCAGTTGCCAAATGAAGGAGTGGAAACCTATCTGGCCAGATTCAAGAAGGCTAGATTTAAGTGCAAGGTCTCCCTGCCTGAAAGAGAGTACGTGCGCTTGGCCTTGAATGGTTTGGGCTTCGAGTTGAAGAAGAAGTTTTACGAGACGGAGTTCAGAGATCTCTTCGAGCTATCTGCCAAGGCAGCAAGGTATGAGTGGATCTTAAGGCAAGAGCAAGACCGTATGGCCGCCTCGAAGGGAACCTATTATAGGGACCCAAACTACGAGGTGGCCATGATGGAACCCGGATACAAAGCAGAGGTGGCTGTCACGGAGCTGATCAACAAGAAGCCTTATTTCTTAGAGGCTGGCAGGTTGGAAAAGGCAGACTTGGCGACATCGTCGGGCGAGTCAAACAGGGTTTACACATTCGACATCACTAGGGCTGAGGCAATATTCAATCAGCTCATGGCCGACAAGCTTGTGAAGCTCCATCCAGGCCATAAGTTCCCTTCACTGGAAGTGAAAGATAGAGAATATTGCAAGTATCACAACTCGTGGAGCCACGCCACCAACAATTGCATCGTCTTTCGGAATGCTATTCAGGACAAGATCGAACGTGGAGAGTTTAAGTTCTAGCCTAAGGACAAGAAGGCCATGGGGGTGGATGCAAATCCATTTCCATCAGGCCTGAGTACCAATATGGTATCCTTCAATATGAAGCGCATACCTAGGAGTTCTCCAAGGCCTAAGATCAGCCTAGGAGAACCATCTCGACAAGCACGAAGGCCTGTTTGTGAAGACCCATCTTTTGAAGAGGAGAGCAGAAGGCCTCGTCGCATGAGTAGGACTGAACAGCGACCATCCCGATGGAGTAGGCCAGCGTCAAAGGTTAAGAAGGTCTTCCAACCGAGGTGCTCCCTGGTCTGTAACGAATGTGCACAGATAGTCAAGCCAACTAGACCACAGTTGAAGAGCATCATGGTAGGGCCTCATGAGGATAGGCCTGACCAATGGCAGGAAACTCACCGGCGTCCATCCATTTTTTCTCACCTCCAGTCACGCCAAGCCAGTGATACTAGACGCAACTGTGAATTTGAGGCCTCTTCCCCGGCAGAGAGGAGGCCTAGGACTGTAAAGCCTAAAAACACTCCACCAAACCAGTGGTTCAGGGTAGAGCATCCTAAGTTCCCTGCTGTGAGGCCACCTTTATCCAGATCACAGAAGCGATGTTACCAAAGATTTAGGCAGGCTGCTAGGAGATCTTAAGAGGAAACAGGCCTGGAAAATATGTTGAAGGAGAATCCCTTAGAAGACCTGGAAGTTTTGAAGCAAGGTGACGCGGAGATGGACTTTCATGAGGCGATGGAGTTCATGTGCAGTAGAAAGGGCAAGGAGAAGATGCCTATGCAAAGGAGCCTTTCGTGTTCGGAGGGAGGTGAGGTTTCCAGGCCTAGAAGAGAAAGCAAGCCCAAAGAGACAATGGTGGAAGAGGCTCCAACTGAGCCTCCGTGCCAGGTAAGAATCCTTCAAAAGTCTGATCGCATGGCCATTACTTTTGGCCCAAGCTTAGGCAGTAAGTCGGTCTCGGGGGGCAAGTAAGGCCTGAATCCCTTGGCTAAGGAATTTAGGCCCACTCAAGGCTTTTTGAAGACTTGCAACATGGTTTTTATTCTGTCAAAGGAGGCCATGGCCAAGGAGCACCAACTTTCCATCATGGAAGGCGATGTAAAGGAGGAAGGCCTTGTAGGAGGTCCCGATGTGATACAGCTACAGAGAGGCCAAAATGGAACTTGTACACGCCTCAAATTTTTAAACAAAAATCGAGGCGTGGGGGGGCAATGTTTACACCCATTTTTGGCCAAAAATCAGGAAATGGATTTTCGAGTTAAAAGGTAGCCTTGAGGGTTGAGGCCCTGGCCTTGAGGGACCTTACGACCAGTTGCCCACGGATTAGGGCTAGCCCTTGAGAAATGGTGGGTCTCCCATAAAGGCCCAAATCTGTCAAAAGCCCAAGACCTGGATCTATCCACTAGACCTGAGTATTTCACCCAGGCCTAACCCAAATTCCTAGAAGTAACAAGGCCTACGAAATAGGCCCAAATTGGTAGAGGCCTTGGTTTTCTCACCAGGCCTAGGCTCAGAAGGCTTACAATGGGCAAAGGCCCATTATTCACCTACGAGTTCAGGCCCAATTATGAAAGGGCCCACCGTTTTAACAGCACCGTTTAAAAGCCTTGAATAAACAAGAAAAAGGGCTAGAAGCTGCTCACAAGCAGCTCAAAGGGCTAGAAGCTGCTCACAAGCAGCTTAAAGGGCTAGAAGCTGCTCACAAGCAGCTCAAAGGCCTAGAAGCTGCTCACAAGCAGCTCAAAGGCCTAGAAGCTGCTCACAAGCAGCTCAAAGGCCTAGAATGTTCCTGCTGGACAGATCTGGGTAAGCTGCTTGTGGTCTGAACTGGTGGGACCCCATTCTTCAGCATGAAGCAAAGACCAAGGACACATGGCAGCCATGCATGGAGGCGTCCTAAGCAGCTCAAAGGCCTTAAGCTGCTCACAAGCAGCTCAAAGGCCTAGAATGTTCCTGCTGGACAGGTCTGGGTAAGCTGCTTACAAACAGCTTAAGGTCTGAGTGGACCCCATCCTTCAGCATGATGCAAGGCCAAGGACAGGTGGCGTACATGCAGCCCTTGGAGCTGCTGGCAAATGAGTCATGCAGACCTAAGCAAGCTGCTCACAAGCAGCTCACCCAAGTCTGGTTGATTCTGTGTTTTTTTTTATTCTTCTTCCGTAAGAGATCAAATTCAGAGGGTTTAGAGGGCCCACAAGTATGCAAGGTCCAATAAAATGATAAGAAAGGCCTGGTGAAGTATTGGTCTGCAGCTGTGGTGGGCCCGGAATGGCCTGGATACTGCAGAAACTGAAATTTTCTTTGCCCTTTTTCAAAGTTTTATGCAGAAAAGAAGGATTTTCCAGGCCTTTGCCTTTTTCTTGGAGTAAAAGGCACGTTTTGTTCAGAAAGCAGCCCCTCATTGGAGCATTTTGAAGCTGCTCAAGCTCAAGCCTCTGATAGAAGGCCATGTGGCAGCCATGCATTGGAGCATTTTGAAGCAGCTCAAGGCCTGTAGCTCCTATAAATCACAGTTCTGAAGGCCTTGGCCAAGGTCCACGACCTGAAAAGCTCACAGCTTATGCACTTACATTTCCATTTCTTTCAAGCATTACTTGTACTCACTTCAAAGTAGTTTAAGTTTTTATCACGTTCCCTGTACCCAAGCTTCATTAAACCGTTAATGGAGTTCGTTTGATCCTTGTTTACTGCATTATCTTTCTTTCCATTGTTCTAGCAACGAGTAGAAAATATTTTAAGTCCTTAGCCCGACAAGGCAACCAACGAACCATCACGAGGCCTTACCCTTTAGGCCAAGCACAATCACTCGATAGAAGTCAGGTTTTGAGGCACGAAGGCCTTAAAAGCAATTCGGACAGACTTGTCCTGGCACGCCCTCGCATTCCAAGCCAATTCGGTTTCGGCACTTTTTGTGGAGAAACATTTGGCACGCCCAGTGGGACCTCTTATCGTTAAAGGGTGATCATGGCAAAGAAAGAAACTCAGAAAGGCGTTTCAAGCTCCAATTCTCAGGAGGATCTAGGCATTCAACAAGCAACTCATGAAGATATAGGCAGAGGCCTTGAACAGCCTCTCCTCAGCGTCCAAGACCTGAACGAGTCTATGGGCAGTGTACGAAATTATATGCTGGAGACCAACCGTGAGATGTCACAAGAAATTTCCCAATATGTTGGTTCAGCAATGACGGAAATTCGAGATTCAAACATGCACCTTGCAGCCTCCATGGGGTCACTCATGACCAACGTGAACGCGATGTCCGCGACCATGAGTGACTTGGTGGAGATGATGAAGGAGGAAAGGAAGCAGAAAGGCCTCCCCGACCTCCCCCCACGAACACCGGTGATGCCTCATTTTGGGGTGTTTAATGGTTTCTCTGGACGCCAGCCCCCTATGGGCTACCCGTCACCAACACCATTTGGATTCCAGGCCTCTAGTTCTGGTGGAGGCCCGGCTCACGGTGGAATGCACCATCTAGCTCAAGACCCAACAAGCCAAAACCAGCCAAGGCTTGTTGAAAATTTGGAGAGACGTTTCATGCTAAGGGGAAACTCCACTCCTCGACCTCACATTGAAAACCAAGACTGGGGTCCTCCTCCAATGGGAGGCCATAATCCCCATGTGGCACCAAATGCGGATGCTCGGGGGGCATGGCAAGGCCAGCAGCAACTAGCCCACGTTGAGCAGGAAAGGCCGCCTCCCCTGGAGCAAGTTCCCGATAGAGACCAGATCATAGCGCTGCTTCAAGAGGAGTTGGGACCAAAATTTAGGCCCATGGGAAGGCCTATGTATACTAAGCCCCACTCAGACGAGGTGGATCAACTGCAATTCCCAAAAGGCTTCCGAGTGCCTGAGTTCCACACATTTTCTGGTGAGGATGCCAAAGAATCGACTGTGGAGCACATGGCTCGGTTCCTAGTCCAATGTGGAGAGGCGGGGACTAAGGACGAGTGGAAGTTGAGGTTGTTCCCCAACTCATTGACTGCCACTGCCTTCACTTGGTACATTAATCTGCCTCCCAATTCCATTCAGACCTGGAGACAAATGGAAGAGACCTTCCACCAACAGTTCTACAGGGTGGAGCCAAAGGTCACGATGGCAGACCTTTCAGGCCTTTACCAGTTGCCAAATGAAGGAGTGGAAACCTATCTGGCCAGATTCAAGAAGGCTAGATTTAAGTGCAAGGTCTCCCTGCCTGAAAGAGAGTACGTGCGCTTGGCCTTGAATGGTTTGGGCTTCGAGTTGAAGAAGAAGTTTTACGAGACGGAGTTCAGAGATCTCTTCGAGCTATCTGCCAAGGCAGCAAGGTATGAGTGGATCTTAAGGCAAGAGCAAGACCGTATGGCCGCCTCGAAGGGAACCTATTATAGGGACCCAAACTACGAGGTGGCCATGATGGAACCCGGATACAAAGCAGAGGTGGCTGTCACGGAGCTGATCAACAAGAAGCCTTATTTCTTAGAGGCTGGCAGGTTGGAAAAGGCAGACTTGGCGACATCGTCGGGCGAGTCAAACAGGGTTTACACATTCGACATCACTAGGGCTGAGGCAATATTCAATCAGCTCATGGCCGACAAGCTTGTGAAGCTCCATCCAGGCCATAAGTTCCCTTCACTGGAAGTGAAAGATAGAGAATATTGCAAGTATCACAACTCGTGGAGCCACGCCACCAACAATTGCATCGTCTTTCGGAATGCTATTCAGGACAAGATCGAACGTGGAGAGTTTAAGTTCTAGCCTAAGGACAAGAAGGCCATGGGGGTGGATGCAAATCCATTTCCATCAGGCCTGAGTACCAATATGGTATCCTTCAATATGAAGCGCATACCTAGGAGTTCTCCAAGGCCTAAGATCAGCCTAGGAGAACCATCTCGACAAGCACGAAGGCCTGTTTGTGAAGACCCATCTTTTGAAGAGGAGAGCAGAAGGCCTCGTCGCATGAGTAGGACTGAACAGCGACCATCCCGATGGAGTAGGCCAGCGTCAAAGGTTAAGAAGGTCTTCCAACCGAGGTGCTCCCTGGTCTGTAACGAATGTGCACAGATAGTCAAGCCAACTAGACCACAGTTGAAGAGCATCATGGTAGGGCCTCATGAGGATAGGCCTGACCAATGGCAGGAAACTCACCGGCGTCCATCCATTTTTTCTCACCTCCAGTCACGCCAAGCCAGTGATACTAGACGCAACTGTGAATTTGAGGCCTCTTCCCCGGCAGAGAGGAGGCCTAGGACTGTAAAGCCTAAAAACACTCCACCAAACCAGTGGTTCAGGGTAGAGCATCCTAAGTTCCCTGCTGTGAGGCCACCTTTATCCAGATCACAGAAGCGATGTTACCAAAGATTTAGGCAGGCTGCTAGGAGATCTTAAGAGGAAACAGGCCTGGAAAATATGTTGAAGGAGAATCCCTTAGAAGACCTGGAAGTTTTGAAGCAAGGTGACGCGGAGATGGACTTTCATGAGGCGATGGAGTTCATGTGCAGTAGAAAGGGCAAGGAGAAGATGCCTATGCAAAGGAGCCTTTCGTGTTCGGAGGGAGGTGAGGTTTCCAGGCCTAGAAGAGAAAGCAAGCCCAAAGAGACAATGGTGGAAGAGGCTCCAACTGAGCCTCCGTGCCAGGTAAGAATCCTTCAAAAGTCTGATCGCATGGCCATTACTTTTGGCCCAAGCTTAGGCAGTAAGTCGGTCTCGGGGGGCAAGTAAGGCCTGAATCCCTTGGCTAAGGAATTTAGGCCCACTCAAGGCTTTTTGAAGACTTGCAACATGGTTTTTATTCTGTCAAAGGAGGCCATGGCCAAGGAGCACCAACTTTCCATCATGGAAGGCGATGTAAAGGAGGAAGGCCTTGTAGGAGGTCCCGATGTGATACAGCTACAGAGAGGCCAAAATGGAACTTGTACACGCCTCAAATTTTTAAACAAAAATCGAGGCGTGGGGGGGCAATGTTTACACCCATTTTTGGCCAAAAATCAGGAAATGGATTTTCGAGTTAAAAGGTAGCCTTGAGGGTTGAGGCCCTGGCCTTGAGGGACCTTACGACCAGTTGCCCACGGATTAGGGCTAGCCCTTGAGAAATGGTGGGTCTCCCATAAAGGCCCAAATCTGTCAAAAGCCCAAGACCTGGATCTATCCACTAGACCTGAGTATTTCACCCAGGCCTAACCCAAATTCCTAGAAGTAACAAGGCCTACGAAATAGGCCCAAATTGGTAGAGGCCTTGGTTTTCTCACCAGGCCTAGGCTCAGAAGGCTTACAATGGGCAAAGGCCCATTATTCACCTACGAGTTCAGGCCCAATTATGAAAGGGCCCACCGTTTTAACAGCACCGTTTAAAAGCCTTGAATAAACAAGAAAAAGGGCTAGAAGCTGCTCACAAGCAGCTCAAAGGGCTAGAAGCTGCTCACAAGCAGCTTAAAGGGCTAGAAGCTGCTCACAAGCAGCTCAAAGGCCTAGAAGCTGCTCACAAGCAGCTCAAAGGCCTAGAAGCTGCTCACAAGCAGCTCAAAGGCCTAGAATGTTCCTGCTGGACAGATCTGGGTAAGCTGCTTGTGGTCTGAACTGGTGGGACCCCATTCTTCAGCATGAAGCAAAGACCAAGGACACATGGCAGCCATGCATGGAGGCGTCCTAAGCAGCTCAAAGGCCTTAAGCTGCTCACAAGCAGCTCAAAGGCCTAGAATGTTCCTGCTGGACAGGTCTGGGTAAGCTGCTTACAAACAGCTTAAGGTCTGAGTGGACCCCATCCTTCAGCATGATGCAAGGCCAAGGACAGGTGGCGTACATGCAGCCCTTGGAGCTGCTGGCAAATGAGTCATGCAGACCTAAGCAAGCTGCTCACAAGCAGCTCACCCAAGTCTGGTTGATTCTGTGTTTTTTTTTATTCTTCTTCCGTAAGAGATCAAATTCAGAGGGTTTAGAGGGCCCACAAGTATGCAAGGTCCAATAAAATGATAAGAAAGGCCTGGTGAAGTATTGGTCTGCAGCTGTGGTGGGCCCGGAATGGCCTGGATATTGCAGAAACTGAAATTTTCTTTGCCCTTTTTCAAAGTTTTATGCAGAAAAGAAGGATTTTCCAGGCCTTTGCCTTTTTCTTGGAGTAAAAGGCACGTTTTGTTCAGAAAGCAGCCCCTCATTGGAGCATTTTGAAGCTGCTCAAGCTCAAGCCTCTGATAGAAGGCCATGTGGCAGCCATGCATTGGAGCATTTTGAAGCAGCTCAAGGCCTGTAGCTCCTATAAATCACAGTTCTGAAGGCCTTGGCCAAGGTCCACGACCTGAAAAGCTCACAGCTTATGCACTTACATTTCCATTTCTTTCAAGCATTACTTGTACTCACTTCAAAGTAGTTTAAGTTTTTATCACGTTCCCTGTACCCAAGCTTCATTAAACCGTTAATGGAGTTCGTTTGATCCTTGTTTACTGCATTATCTTTCTTTCCATTGTTCTAGCAACGAGTAGAAAATATTTTAAGTCCTTAGCCCGACAAGGCAACCAACGAACCATCACGAGGCCTTACCCTTTAGGCCAAGCACAATCACTCGATAGAAGTCAGGTTTTGAGGCACGAAGGCCTTAAAAGCAATTCGGACAGACTTGTCCTGGCACGCCCTCGCATTCCAAGCCAATTCGGTTTCGGCACTTTTTGTGGAGAAACATTTGGCACGCCCAGTGGGACCTCTTATCGTTAAAGGGTGATCATGGCAAAGAAAGAAACTCAGAAAGGCGTTTCAAGCTCCAATTCTCAGGAGGATCTAGGCATTCAACAAGCAACTCATGAAGATATAGGCAGAGGCCTTGAACAGCCTCTCCTCAGCGTCCAAGACCTGAACGAGTCTATGGGCAGTGTACGAAATTATATGCTGGAGACCAACCGTGAGATGTCACAAGAAATTTCCCAATATGTTGGTTCAGCAATGACGGAAATTCGAGATTCAAACATGCACCTTGCAGCCTCCATGGGGTCACTCATGACCAACGTGAACGCGATGTCCGCGACCATGAGTGACTTGGTGGAGATGATGAAGGAGGAAAGGAAGCAGAAAGGCCTCCCCGACCTCCCCCCACGAACACCGGTGATGCCTCATTTTGGGGTGTTTAATGGTTTCTCTGGACGCCAGCCCCCTATGGGCTACCCGTCACCAACACCATTTGGATTCCAGGCCTCTAGTTCTGGTGGAGGCCCGGCTCACGGTGGAATGCACCATCTAGCTCAAGACCCAACAAGCCAAAACCAGCCAAGGCTTGTTGAAAATTTGGAGAGACGTTTCATGCTAAGGGGAAACTCCACTCCTCGACCTCACATTGAAAACCAAGACTGGGGTCCTCCTCCAATGGGAGGCCATAATCCCCATGTGGCACCAAATGCGGATGCTCGGGGGGCATGGCAAGGCCAGCAGCAACTAGCCCACGTTGAGCAGGAAAGGCCGCCTCCCCTGGAGCAAGTTCCCGATAGAGACCAGATCATAGCGCTGCTTCAAGAGGAGTTGGGACCAAAATTTAGGCCCATGGGAAGGCCTATGTATACTAAGCCCCACTCAGACGAGGTGGATCAACTGCAATTCCCAAAAGGCTTCCGAGTGCCTGAGTTCCACACATTTTCTGGTGAGGATGCCAAAGAATCGACTGTGGAGCACATGGCTCGGTTCCTAGTCCAATGTGGAGAGGCGGGGACTAAGGACGAGTGGAAGTTGAGGTTGTTCCCCAACTCATTGACTGCCACTGCCTTCACTTGGTACATTAATCTGCCTCCCAATTCCATTCAGACCTGGAGACAAATGGAAGAGACCTTCCACCAACAGTTCTACAGGGTGGAGCCAAAGGTCACGATGGCAGACCTTTCAGGCCTTTACCAGTTGCCAAATGAAGGAGTGGAAACCTATCTGGCCAGATTCAAGAAGGCTAGATTTAAGTGCAAGGTCTCCCTGCCTGAAAGAGAGTACGTGCGCTTGGCCTTGAATGGTTTGGGCTTCGAGTTGAAGAAGAAGTTTTACGAGACGGAGTTCAGAGATCTCTTCGAGCTATCTGCCAAGGCAGCAAGGTATGAGTGGATCTTAAGGCAAGAGCAAGACCGTATGGCCGCCTCGAAGGGAACCTATTATAGGGACCCAAACTACGAGGTGGCCATGATGGAACCCGGATACAAAGCAGAGGTGGCTGTCACGGAGCTGATCAACAAGAAGCCTTATTTCTTAGAGGCTGGCAGGTTGGAAAAGGCAGACTTGGCGACATCGTCGGGCGAGTCAAACAGGGTTTACACATTCGACATCACTAGGGCTGAGGCAATATTCAATCAGCTCATGGCCGACAAGCTTGTGAAGCTCCATCCAGGCCATAAGTTCCCTTCACTGGAAGTGAAAGATAGAGAATATTGCAAGTATCACAACTCGTGGAGCCACGCCACCAACAATTGCATCGTCTTTCGGAATGCTATTCAGGACAAGATCGAACGTGGAGAGTTTAAGTTCTAGCCTAAGGACAAGAAGGCCATGGGGGTGGATGCAAATCCATTTCCATCAGGCCTGAGTACCAATATGGTATCCTTCAATATGAAGCGCATACCTAGGAGTTCTCCAAGGCCTAAGATCAGCCTAGGAGAACCATCTCGACAAGCACGAAGGCCTGTTTGTGAAGACCCATCTTTTGAAGAGGAGAGCAGAAGGCCTCGTCGCATGAGTAGGACTGAACAGCGACCATCCCGATGGAGTAGGCCAGCGTCAAAGGTTAAGAAGGTCTTCCAATCGAGGTGCTCCCTGGTCTGTAACGAATGTGCACAGATAGTCAAGCCAACTAGACCACAGTTGAAGAGCATCATGGTAGGGCCTCATGAGGATAGGCCTGACCAATGGCAGGAAACTCACCGGCGTCCATCCATTTTTTCTCACCTCCAGTCACGCCAAGCCAGTGATACTAGACGCAACTGTGAATTTGAGGCCTCTTCCCCGGCAGAGAGGAGGCCTAGGACTGTAAAGCCTAAAAACACTCCACCAAACCAGTGGTTCAGGGTAGAGCATCCTAAGTTCCCTGCTGTGAGGCCACCTTTATCCAGATCACAGAAGCGATGTTACCAAAGATTTAGGCAGGCTGCTAGGAGATCTTAAGAGGAAACAGGCCTGGAAAATATGTTGAAGGAGAATCCCTTAGAAGACCTGGAAGTTTTGAAGCAAGGTGACGCGGAGATGGACTTTCATGAGGCGATGGAGTTCATGTGCAGTAGAAAGGGCAAGGAGAAGATGCCTATGCAAAGGAGCCTTTCGTGTTCGGAGGGAGGTGAGGTTTCCAGGCCTAGAAGAGAAAGCAAGCCCAAAGAGACAATGGTGGAAGAGGCTCCAACTGAGCCTCCGTGCCAGGTAAGAATCCTTCAAAAGTCTGATCGCATGGCCATTACTTTTGGCCCAAGCTTAGGCAGTAAGTCGGTCTCGGGGGGCAAGTAAGGCCTGAATCCCTTGGCTAAGGAATTTAGGCCCACTCAAGGCTTTTTGAAGACTTGCAACATGGTTTTTATTCTGTCAAAGGAGGCCATGGCCAAGGAGCACCAACTTTCCATCATGGAAGGCGATGTAAAGGAGGAAGGCCTTGTAGGAGGTCCCGATGTGATACAGCTACAGAGAGGCCAAAATGGAACTTGTACACGCCTCAAATTTTTAAACAAAAATCGAGGCGTGGGGGGGCAATGTTTACACCCATTTTTGGCCAAAAATCAGGAAATGGATTTTCGAGTTAAAAGGTAGCCTTGAGGGTTGAGGCCCTGGCCTTGAGGGACCTTACGACCAGTTGCCCACGGATTAGGGATAGCCCTTGAGAAATGGTGGGTCTCCCATAAAGGCCCAAATCTGTCAAAAGCCCAAGACCTGGATCTATCCACTAGACCTGAGTATTTCACCCAGGCCTAACCCAAATTCCTAGAAGTAACAAGGCCTACGAAATAGGCCCAAATTGGTAGAGGCCTTGGTTTTCTCACCAGGCCTAGGCTCAGAAGGCTTACAATGGGCAAAGGCCCATTATTCACCTACGAGTTCAGGCCCAATTATGAAAGGGCCCACCGTTTTAACAGCACCGTTTAAAAGCCTTGAATAAACAAGAAAAAGGGCTAGAAGCTGCTCACAAGCAGCTCAAAGGGCTAGAAGCTGCTCACAAGCAGCTTAAAGGGCTAGAAGCTGCTCACAAGCAGCTCAAAGGCCTAGAAGCTGCTCACAAGCAGCTCAAAGGCCTAGAAGCTGCTCACAAGCAGCTCAAAGGCCTAGAATGTTCCTGCTGGACAGATCTGGGTAAGCTGCTTGTGGTCTGAACTGGTGGGACCCCATTCTTCAGCATGAAGCAAAGACCAAGGACACATGGCAGCCATGCATGGAGGCGTCCTAAGCAGCTCAAAGGCCTTAAGCTGCTCACAAGCAGCTCAAAGGCCTAGAATGTTCCTGCTGGACAGGTCTGGGTAAGCTGCTTACAAACAGCTTAAGGTCTGAGTGGACCCCATCCTTCAGCATGATGCAAGGCCAAGGACAGGTGGCGTACATGCAGCCCTTGGAGCTGCTGGCAAATGAGTCATGCAGACCTAAGCAAGCTGCTCACAAGCAGCTCACCCAAGTCTGGTTGATTCTGTGTTTTTTTTTATTCTTCTTCCGTAAGAGATCAAATTCAGAGGGTTTAGAGGGCCCACAAGTATGCAAGGTCCAATAAAATGATAAGAAAGGCCTGGTGAAGTATTGGTCTGCAGCTGTGGTGGGCCCGGAATGGCCTGGATACTGCAGAAACTGAAATTTTCTTTGCCCTTTTTCAAAGTTTTATGCAGAAAAGAAGGATTTTCCAGGCCTTTGCCTTTTTCTTGGAGTAAAAGGCACGTTTTGTTCAGAAAGCAGCCCCTCATTGGAGCATTTTGAAGCTGCTCAAGCTCAAGCCTCTGATAGAAGGCCATGTGGCAGCCATGCATTGGAGCATTTTGAAGCAGCTCAAGGCCTGTAGCTCCTATAAATCACAGTTCTGAAGGCCTTGGCCAAGGTCCACGACCTGAAAAGCTCACAGCTTATGCACTTACATTTCCATTTCTTTCAAGCATTACTTGTACTCACTTCAAAGTAGTTTAAGTTTTTATCACGTTCCCTGTACCCAAGCTTCATTAAACCGTTAATGGAGTTCGTTTGATCCTTGTTTACTGCATTATCTTTCTTTCCATTGTTCTAGCAACGAGTAGAAAATATTTTAAGTCCTTAGCCCGACAAGGCAACCAACGAACCATCACGAGGCCTTACCCTTTAGGCCAAGCACAATCACTCGATAGAAGTCAGGTTTTGAGGCACGAAGGCCTTAAAAGCAATTCGGACAGACTTGTCCTGGCACGCCCTCGCATTCCAAGCCAATTCGGTTTCGGCACTTTTTGTGGAGAAACAGAATCTAGGTTCGAAATCTTCAAGTTCAATAAATTGCTTTGTTCGGTTGCCTTTTCATTTTCGTTTTCGTTTTAGAAACCAATCATTACCCTACTTCTTTCCCCAATCATTACCCTATTTTTTCAATTATTTCTTTCTCATCTCTCTCTATCTCTCTCCAATCATTACCCCTATTTTCAATCATTACTCTATTTCTCTCTCCACCCACTACCAAAACTAAACTAAACTAAACTCTAACCTATTTGAGTTCTAATCCTCTTTTCCATCCTTTTTTTTCTTTTCCGGTAACGTTTTCATCTTCTTTTATTTTCTTAGTAATATTTTGTGGGTGTATTATATACCCTCTTAAAGAGCACAAGTCATTTCTGTTAGGAATTGAACTCCTTGTTCAACTCATTGTTGGAAAAATTTCAGCATAAACAGAAAATCCAAAGAACAATTTCATTAACAACGATACAATTACAAGATAGAATTAAATTACAGAATACAAAACGAGTAGACAGAGTGTAAGAATGAGATACAAATAGAATTTTCTGAATATCAAACCGAGTCCTGTGTGATACCACAGTCTCCTTAAGAAAAATTCGCCGCCTACCGTTAGTGTTGTAGGATCTTGTTCGACGTCTTCCTCCCAGAGTTGGTGACCGCGTCGTACCATGTCAAATATATATTTATAAAACCTTGGAATTAACTACTACTCCGTAGAACAGTAGTGAAGACCGAGTGTCAAATCCGCAGAGACAGTATGGCTAAGTTACTAGAATTTCAATTAATTTTTAGATTAATTCCGAAAGAAAAGATTGAATTATTTGATTTGAGAAAACTGAATAGAGTAAGCGAACAACTAATTAATTGATTGAAAACTGGTGGAGGAAGGATCTAGGGTTTCGAATCCACCCTGATCGCGTAACAACGATATGCATAGGTTAGGTTTAACATTCGAATCATTAAAGACTATTGTTAGAGCTTGCAATCCCTTTCAATAATTGTCAAGACAATAATCGGATTGTTAAAAGGCATAGACTATTCCATAGCACGAACTGTCTGTCAATAACATAGTCTGGCCACCTAACGGCACGATCCGTCTTACAAGCATAATCTATCTCAGAAATCCAACCACAATCAATGAACACCATTGTTTAACTCCGTATTTGAAAACCGCGGATATAAATATGAAATAGATTGAAAGCATTAAAATCATTCCATAAAACTGAAACAAGTTCTAGTTAAACAATCGATCGGAATATTAAAATCTAAACCTACACATATACAAAGTTACTGGAATCGGTGCTTCATCTTCCCCCTAGATAATGAAGTTAGCCGGCCATGGAAGCCGGAGCCCTGATTTATGCGCAGCCCTGTTCGGAATAATTCGTGACTTTTGTATCAAAGATGCCTCAAACCTTTCTGCTCTTTTCTTTATATATGTGTTGTCCTCTTTCCAGCCGACTCACTTCTCGTTTCCAAAAGAGAAATGCTAAGTGCAAAGAAACGACCCTTAAAGTGTACATGAACGGCTCAGATGTACTGTACAGTGAATCTGAGACGTTCATGTATACTTTAAGGGTCTTTTCTTTGCCAATTTTCTTTGTATCTAGCACTCTTTTTTCCAAAATCCACATGGTGGGCCCCCCTGTTAAATTCAATTACCAGCCAAAGCCTTTAATAAGATTATGGCAACCCAGTTACCCTGGCCCTTCCTCAAAATTTGACCAGCAGTTCCCTCTTAGGTGGGAATTAAATCTGGTGCTTCTCGCTTTTGTTATCCATCATAAGCTTGGCCCGTCTCTTGATTAATTTGATCATAGGTTTGAGTAAAATCCAACTTTAAGCTTCATTTTGTATCAAAGTCTCGAAATACCCTACAATCACAAGAAACCATTACTAACGTCCAATTAACAATATAAACAGACTTAACAAGAATAAATTAAGAGCCGCTAACGTGAACATTTAGGCCCCTATCAGTTGGCTCAACTAAACCGCAAGCCATCGGAACACCACCATCGATCGCCTTGGCGAACTAACTACCGTTTGTCTCTCTCTCAAAAACGAATATCACTGTATGATTGGAATGTAGTGAATTTGCTTGTACTTGAACAAAAACAAGATCCATCTATATGTAGCAAAAAAACCATGCTGATAACTCCCACAATGAATTCAGGAATTGATTTCTGTCATTAAGGAGGGAGGTTATGGGAGTGAATACACCATCATGGGGAGGGCTTTACAGGAGTTACAAAATCCACACATCAATACATCTATTGATTGTGGTGAATCCAGATACAACGAACCCGGGACATGCACGGTTGCCTCGGGAGACCCTCCAGTAGCCCCGATTTCATTCATCTGAAATTTTCATAAATTTCCAACACTCACAACGCCCTACAGATCTTGGAAACTAGGATCACAAAAATCGCAAGCAAACAAAAAATAGTGCGTAACGAACAAGAAAAGAAAGAACACAAGATATACGTAGAAAACCTCAACGCGAGGAAAAATCGCTGGAGCCACACCAGTCCACTATGAAATAGAATCAAGAGTACAAGTCTTCTCGCAATCTCTCTGAAACCTGCGTTTTCTCCCACCTCTCTCTGTTTTTTTCTAAAAACACGTTAATCTAATTACATATAAACTGCAGTGCAAAATAGGTCAGGTTCTATGTTGAAATTACACCACAAATCCTTAAAATATCCTTTTTGCTGCAATTCGGGGTGCGACTGCGGCACTTCGTGCCATGGGGGCTCCGCCTCCATACCCCCTGGCTAAACCACTTCTGAAGGTTGTCTACACCCCTAACAATTTCTTCACGGAGTAACCACTGAACAATATCTATCCCTAGTCGACCCTATCTCTCTCACCCTCTCTCTCAACCCTAGCTACCACAACTCCTCTTCTCATTTCCCTTACCCCGTGGGTTTCATACCCGTGTCCGGCGGTGGGAGGGAAATACCATAGTACTATTCCGACTCCCTTAGTTTGTTTTTTTCTTTTTTTCTTCCATATCTCTAAATCAACGACTTGTCGTCTGATCTGTGAGAGTTTTGTCTCTCATTTTATGAGAGTTGTTAGTTTCGCCTTTGGACGAATTTATATGAAGAAAAATTAATTACGCAATATTTTAAATATATTGTTTTGTTAGGAATTTTATAATTTCGGATAGGAAGCATAGAATAATTAGTATCCTGATTTGTGTTGATTTGTTCTATCCTATTTTCATTAGTTTCTTATTTTGCAAGAATTAGATTGGCTGGTAATATTTTTATTTCTTTTTTAGTTCTAGGGCTGTTGCTACTATAAATTAAGATGTAAACCTTATGGCAAGGTCAATTGTTATTGAATTAAAGAAAAATTGAGAGTTTTCTCATATTGTGTGTTCATAGAAGAAGTACCTCTTGTTCATACCTATTCGTGTTTGTGTTTCAAAGGGAGAACCTTTAACATAAGCAAGTTTGTGATCTCTTCTTGCAAATAGTTTCGTAAAAGGAGGCTACGCTGCATTAGTTGGAATCAGAGCTCTCGTTCTAGTCCTGACTATGGCTAAAAGATGTGCTGGAGGTCGAGGTGGAAGAGGAGGTTGTACAGCTTATGTTGATGAAGTCTATGAGCGAGATGATGCTGCTCGGGATGCTCGAATGGAGGAAAGATTTCAACGACTAAAGTGGAGGATTGCATCAATTATACAAAGCCTCGAGGCTCTGGAAGTTGCGAGATTGCCTCATTGCCAACAGTTTAAACCTAGCCTTCCAATGGAGGTAGATTTTTCGGATGGTGTTTCTATCACCAAACCGTTGCCGGGTAACCGTCAATCAACGGGGAGGAAAAGGGCGGCCAAGGTTGCTAATCATGATTTGCAACTTTGGGAATTTGGTTTGAAGATCAACTTTAATTTCCTGAGTTCTAGAAAAGTATGACACCAGAAAAAATTTTAAAGGTTAGTGCAGGAGAAAAAAAAAGTCATAGAAGAAATTTTAGTTGAGGGAGACGTAGGAGACTTTCTCGATGATGTATTAGAGGAAGAGTCCGATAAAATATTTTTGGACAGTAATCCGTCGCCATTTCAATCAGAAATTGATTGGGAGTCACCTCTGAAATTCAATGAGTACCCGAATGAGGAGGAAACTATCATTTAAAAAGTGGAAGAGAATGTGAAGGATGAATATGTGGAGGTGAGCATTGAGAAGAGAGTTGTTACTATTGTTGACAAAGTTGATGGGTTGAACTCATTTGATGGCGCCTTCAATCTTGAAAAAAGAGCGATCGGTGTATGCCCATCGCTAGGGTTCATTGAGAAGAGAGTTGTTACTATTGTTGACAAAGTTGATGGGTTGAACTCATTTGATGGCGTCTTCAATCTTGAAAAAAGAGCGATCGGTGTATGCCCATCGCTAGGGTTCAAACAATCAGAGTATATAAATCCTTTTTGGAGATTTATTGAGCACTCTACAAGGAAGAACATGTGGATCTCCATTCTCGAGCAAGGTGGAACGATTTTGTTGCCGGAAAATATTCCTTAAGTTTTTTAAGATTATTTAAAATTTCAATTTGAAAAAATTAATTTGAAGAACAAACTTGATGCATACAAGTTTCGGTGAATTCAACTGTGAAACTTGAGCACGAGTTTCTTCAAACCGGGGAGAATAACGCAGGCCAATATTTTAATTATATAAGAAATATAAGAATTTTAGTTTATTATTTTGCAATTAGTATTTTATTAGGAATCTTTCCGTTTTAGCCTAATTTGCCTAGGATATTGGGTTTTCTTAATTAGGTTGATTATATTTTCTATTTATTATTTTCTTGTTCTCTAAAATGTAGATTTAATTTTCCTTTATTTAGGTTTCCTTTTAGTATTTCTAGTTTATTATATATTGAGTTGTAAGCCTTAGGGCAAATTAGTTATTGAATTAAAGAAAAATTGAGAGTTTTCTCATTATCGTGTGTTCAAAGATGGAGTACCTCTAACTCATACCCATTTGTATTTATGTTTCAAAGGGAGAACCTTTAACAAAAGCAAGTTCATGATCTTTTCTTGCAACTAGTTTCGTAAAAGGAGGCTGCGCTGCATTAGTTGGTATCAGAGCTCCAGTTTCAATCCTAACTATGGCTAAAGAATGTGCTGGAGGTCAAGGTGGAAGAGGAGGTCGTACAACTTATGTTGATGAAGTTTATGAGCGAGATGATGCTGCTCGGGATGCTCGAGCGGAGGAAAGATTTCAACGTCTAAAGCGGAGGGTTGCATCAGTTATACAACTCCTCGAGGTTCTACAAGTTGGATGATTGCCTTGCCGCCAACCGTTTAAACCTAGCCTTCCAACGGAGGTAGATTTTTCGGATGGTGTTTCTATCACAAAACCGTTGTCGGGTAATCATCAGTCAACGTGGAGGAAAAGGGCGGTCAAGGTTGCTAATCGTGATTCGCGACTTTGGGAATTTGGTTTGAAGATCAACTTTTCTGAGTTCCAGAAATGTATGACACCAGAAAAAATCTTGAAGGTTAGTGTAGGAGGTAAAAAAAATCATAGAAGAAATTCTAGTTGAGGAAGATGTAGGAAACTTTCTCGATGTTGTGTTAGAGGAAGAGTCTGATAAAATATTTTTTGATAATAATACGTCGTCGTTTCAGTCAAGATTTGATGAGTTTGCAGATGATGAGTATGCAATTTGTGAACCAACGTTGTTGAGGACATTGTTCATGTTGCAATTCAAGAAGATGGAATAGTTGGTAAGACTATTGATGGTAGCAATGGAACAAAATTCATGTCTCTTGACTCAAGTTCGTCAATTGATAGGAGTTTTACGACATGGAAATTTTCTGATTGGGTTGATATGGGTAAAAATTCCAGATGAAATTGAAATTGCTTGGGGTAGTCAATTCATGGATCCTTTTATAGAGTATATTGAAGCTGTTGTGAAGAAGAATATTTGGATTGCGTACTTAGAGTAAGTTGTGACAACCAATATTAATTTTATTTTCGAAGACTCATCTTTACAGTATGGGGTTCGAAAAATTAATTTGAGATACAAGATTGATACGGACAAGTTACGACGAATCTAACTGTATCAAGCTAGGGAGAATGATAATATGAAGAATATAAATTAATTACACAATTTTTTGATTTTATTGTTTTGTTAGGAATTATATAATTTAGGATAGGTAGCATAGAATAATTAGTTTCCTGATTTGTGTTGATTTGCTTTTTCCTAGTTTCATTAGTTTCTTATTTGCAAGAATTAGATTGCCTGGTAATATTTTTATTTCCTTTTTAGTTCTAGGGCTGATGCTACTATAAATTAAGATGTAAGCCTTATGGCAAGGTCAGTTATTGAATTAAAAAAAATTGAGAGTTTTCTCATATTGTGTGTTCATAGAGGGAGTACCTCTTGTTCATATCTATTCGTGTTTGTGCTTCAAAAGGAGAACCTTTAACATAAGCAAATTCGTGATTTCTTTTTACAAATAGTTTCGTAAAAGGAGGTTACGCTGCATCACATTTCTTCACGAAGTAACCACTGAACAATATCTATGCCTACCCGACCCTATCTCTCTCTCCCTCTCTCTCAACCCTAGCCACCACAACTAAGGGTCATCATCGGGCTGGGCTAGCCCAGCTGCCAAGTCACTATCCAAGCCAGCTCGTGGGATGGGCTGAGCGGGCTTTTTTCTTTTTGCGGGTTGGGCGGGCTGGGCTGTGTTTATTAAGTTGAAGCCCAAGCCCACCCACGGGCTAGCTCAATTGTCAGGCTGGCAAGCCAAAGTTCGGGCGGGCTCACGGGCTGGGTCTCACAAAAAAATGTACATTATATTAGTACGATAAAAATATATATATAATATTAGCACACCACACTCAATACAGTCATACACATTATATATATTGTGTGTGTGTGTGTGTGTGTATATATATATATATATATATATTATAGCATTGGAAGCATAAAAGAGAACTCCTCCAGTTGACAAGGCTTCTAAGCCAACCACAAATGCATAGAGCACTCCACGCACCTCTCTGGTCTTTCAAGACCAGACTTTTGTTTCTCTTTCTCGGTCAGTGAACTTTTTCTTTTCTTTGTTTGCTTGGTGGAGCATAATAAATTAGTATAGTTGGTGGTAGTGGACTAAAGTGGAGTATAATAAATTAGTATAATGGGTGGGCTATTAGGCGGGCTGCACGGACGGGTCAAGCAAAAATACTTAGGCGCAAGTCTGCCTATTGAAAACTATGGACTGGGCTAGCCCGCCTGTTGGACGGCCTCAGGTCGGGTAAAAGCTCGACGGGCTTCGGGCGGTCACGGGCCTTCGGGCTAAATGATGACCCTTAACCACAACTCTTCTTCTCCCTTCCCCTCCCCCGTGGATTCCATACCCGTGTCTGGCGGCAGAAGGGGAAGGCCATGATACTATTCCGACTCCCTTTCTTTGTTTTTTCTTCCATCTCTCCAAATCAACGACTTGTCGTCTAATCTGTGAGAGTTTTGTCTCTCGTTTTATGAGAGTTGTTAGTTTCGCCTTTGGACGAATTTTGTCTACAGATCGAATTCTCTCAATTGAGGTTGTTTCACAACGATATCAGTGCTTCAGCGTTCTATCCCGACACAATGTCTTCAGTGTTCTGTAGTTTTTGAGAGTTCATTGGTGCGTTCATACTTGCTTGAAGTACATCGTCTGGGTATTTGGTGTCTTTTGTTCTTAATTTTGCATTTTTCTCATTTTAGACTCCTAATTAGATGTTATGCAATTTAAAAGTGTCGCTGTTACGTTAGGTCATGCCTAGGTTAGGATGAAAGACATTGATTGTCTTGTGATTTACTTGTTTTGTATTTGTTGGACGATTAGTTTGGCTTTGTCCAAATTCTTTGTATCATTTTGTAAGTGTCGCTGGGCGTGTATCAATACAATCGTCTCACTTTTGACAAAATAAATAAATAAAGAACACATGGCTTTGTATTGTTTTATTGTTATTTTGGTATTCTATTGTATTGTTTTTATGTGATTGTATTGTTTTATCGTCTTTAAGAACACGTGGATTTAAAAATCGCGATTTCAATTTTTTTTTTTATTGTGATTGTATTGTTTTATACAAAAGGCATTATGAATTGTATTGTTTTAGAATTGATTTTAAAAGTTGGAAAATTTGCTGTGTATTTTTTGAAATGAGTGAAACCTAGTTAATAAATCAGTCTTGCTATTGTCAACCCACTGGACTGACGATAAATACAATAGAAGACAAGAAAAATACGAATTTCTGTGCACTTTTTACAATTTTTAATACACATTCACATACTTACTATTGTGTAGAGACCCGTAAAATTCCTATTTAATTTTAATATTGTAGTAAAAGGAAATAAAAGAAAGGAGAAGAGGTGAAAATGGCTTGGAAATTGAAGTTGGGGGTTAAATGTGAAAGAAGTTGAAAGTCATGGGTGTTTTTGTGAATAGTGCATGTGTGCAACGTGTATATACCAGGAGAAGCTTTCTTTTTTTCTTTTCATTTCCTTCTCATTTCTCTCGGCTCTCTCGATCTCTCTCCCTCTCTCACCCAATCACTCAAAATCCACAATAATCACTCTCAACTCCATCATCTGCGTGCGTATCCGGCCTCGTATCGTGTTGGACAAGACGTGGTTTGGAGTATTTTGCTTGGTTTGGAACTCCGGAAGCAAGGCTTACTTCATTTGTTCGATTTGTGTTTGGGTACTCGAGGTAGGGAATTCTACCTCTCTTTATATGTTATTTGGATTCTCTTATGTCCTATTTGAGTATCTCCATGTTTTGTTTGAGCTTATATTGGTTGTGGTTTAGTCTGGACGAAAATCTGTTATCTGATGAAAAATCGTCAAATTTTGGATTCCTACCGGTAGGATCTTTTTCTCTACCGATAGAACCTTGTTTCTGTGATAACGTGTACTTGCTGTTTTGTGTTTGTACCGGTAAGACTTGTTCCCTACCGGTAGGACTGCTAATTTTTCTCACCTACCGGTACCCTTTTTATTTCTACCGGTGAGAACTTGTGAACCAGAGTTTTTGCTCCCACTGTCTCAGCTTTCTACCGGTAGCCCCGTATTCCTACCGGTAGGCCACCAGTCAAAGAACAAAAAAATTATTACGTTGCTGTACTTCCACGTTCACTAAAGCCTTAAACTTTTCCATGGGTTTCATCATTGGTTATATTCATATGATAAGAAAATCAGGTGGTTCTGCTATTCCCCATGATCACGTGATGTACCTTTGAAATTGTTTAAGTTGGTTGAGCTATTGAATGATGAATTCGAGCTTCATGCACGATATTTGTACGAACGATTCACTTGAGCCCATAAACGGCATGCGATAGCTTGACACGAAATATCGAATAGTTCGAAGGTTGAGTTGAGATAACAAGTTTGGGAATAAAATAGAAAATACGATTGAGTTGATGTGTGAACTATCCACTTAACATCATTAATCCTCTCTCATCCGTACTCTTGCAATTGAAATTTTGGAAACACATAGGGTGAAATGCGAAATGAGAAACGTGAATTGGATGTACGGGGTCATGAGTACCCGGAAAGTCTTGTGGGTATATGGGGCCCTAATCCCGGAATGTGAAGTGGATGTACGGGGTCATGAGTACCCGGAAAGTATCGTGGGTATATGGGGCCCTAAGACCCAGAAAGTTCTCCTAAGATTGCTATTTGACGAGTTAAAGGAGGAGGGATTACTTAAACTTATATTGGAGATCAAGGGGAGGCGTGCGGGGTTCCTAGAACCTGAATATAAGTCGTTTAATACAAAACAAATGTTCTAAATTGAAGTTTGAACAAAAAGGAAAGATAAAAGATGACTAATAGTTTGACTATCGATAGAAAAGTACTCCTTGAGCCTCGGTTTGCCGATTCGAAGTTGGTTTCCATAGCATCCTCATTTGTTATCTAGAGCTTGACTTCTTTTTGTCCTAATCTCCTGAATTGCATATAATTTGAGCATAGAATTCTCTACTGGGCTAGTGTAGCTCAACCAAATCTTTCTTTTCAGGTTTTGATGCCGAGCAATAGATTGCATGCATTGTGTGCTTGACAGTAAAGGACTTTTGGAAGCTGACTTCATTGGTTATCTTGTCATTTTTGTGAAGATACCATTTGGTTAAAGTTGGTTTTGTAACTAATTACTCCTAAATTTTCCTTTTGACTAAAGTTGTAATTATCTAAACTTAAGGACTTGTTTGTAAATTAAACAGGTGGAAAATTCCTTTGGGGTATTATATATGATATGCGAGGTCTCTCTTTTATTGAAATGTATTACTTAATTGTGTTGAAAATCGAGGGCGTGACAACTTGGTATCAGAGCGTCTAGGTTTGAATACCTAAAGACCGTGGGGAGACTTTAGTCTCATGGGTTCAAAATCATAGCAAAATTTTTACATGACATGTGTGCTTGCATTAATGAGTCAGTACATTGGCACGACATTGCATTTACGATAATGTAGATTGTTAAAGTATGGTTGACTTATGTTGGGAAAGTTGGACGATTGGTCTCACGATGGAGTCGTGGTTGTTATTGTTGATAGTCGTTGTCATTGATTATGTTATATTTTCAATTCTTGTAGCACGATGCCACCGAGACGTGAGAGTAACCTTGCTAGAGAAATTGTAGCGGCACTTGTTGAGTCGAACCTTTTGAATTCAGCGCTTAGGGCTAACGCGAATGACCGTGCCATGGAAGCGATGAGGGCGTTCCGTCGTATGAAACCACCAGAGTTTGATGGGGAAAGTAGCGATCCTCTTGTGGCTGACCATTGGCTTGCACAAGTTCGTAAAATCTTTAACGCTCTCAGGATTACTGAAGATGACCTACGAGTGAGTATTGTGGCTATCCAACTTACCGGCGAGGCAAATGAGTGGTGGGAATCGGTTTTAGGAGCAAGAAGAGATGCTAGGAGAGTGGCAAGGGCGGTTAATCAAATAAATGAACCAGACGTAGAGAACCTGACTTGGGCTGAGTTTGAAGAACTCTTCGAAAATCAATATTTTCCAGGAACGTATCGTGAACAACTTAGAGAACTATTCGAGAAGCTAGAACAAGGTAACATGACCGTCTCTGAATACGCTACAAAATTTCAGTCTTTGTCTCGTTTTGCACCGGAACTAGTGGCTTCAGAAGAAAGGAAGTGTAGGCGTTTCGAGAAGGGATTGCACCTGTCTATTAAGTTGTTAGTGGTGAGCCAGCGCATTGGGAGGTTTTCTGAGATTGTCGAATGTGCAAGGAGTGTTGAGAATCCAGTGAGTGCGCAGAGAGATGTGAACGTGCGGGAACCTAACCAACCGACCTCTAGTGCAAGTTTGCAGACGGGGAGTTCTGGGAGCCAAGGGAGGAAGAGACAACGGGAACCACCTCAATCATTTCATGTTCAGCAAAGTTTTGGACCACCTACATCATCAGGAAGTCATGGAGTTTCCGTCAAACCACAAATTGTATGTCATCGGTGTGGTCAGCCGGGTCACTTTCGTGCCCAGTGTACACAACAACAGAAGGTATGTTTCATTTGTGGCGCACCTGATCATCTTGCAAGAAGATGCCCTCAAAAAGTAGGAGAGCGTAGTGGGCTTAGTTCAGTGAGACCAGGGCAGAGTTTTGTTCGGCATCATTCCCAGTTCCATTCTACTTCGGGTCAAGGGTCATACGTTGAGCGAGGAGCGAGTCCTACCATTTATCAGGCTCCAGAGACACCAGACGTGTGGGGTAATTTCTTCTCCCTCATTTAATCCTTTGCTAGGATTCCGTCTATTTAGGAACATATCATCTTACCGTGGTTTGCATAGTTTCTTTAACTTGAATTTGAACTTTGAGGATTTCTAAACCGTTGGTGTTTGTTGAGTAACCTCTTTAGACAGTACTTGCTGAGACTATGGTTGGCTATTCTGGGTTGTCGTTTTGTCTGTAATCTTACTGTCTTGCATGAGGCGAGGTTTGGTCTTGTCTTGAGAAAGGATTGGTTATACTCATTATCGTTGCTATATGCCGGGCGCATATCTGTTCGAGTTGTTCTTTTATTGCTATTTTCTCTGAGGTCTAACTGAACCATGATTGAAATTTGTGTCTGGGCTTGCTATCCATCAAGTTGTTTATTCATCGGCTCGAATGGATTTTGACATCTATATTGATTAACACAATTGTTCCTGGTGCTACTTATGTTGTACGAATCCTTGTCATGAGATATCACGTGGTGTGCTTGCTACTGACTTTGATGTAATTGCCACCGAAATCTATGAGTACTTCTCGTCTCTTATTCTCGTTCTACTCTCGTCGCTATGGTTGCAAGTTCCCTAAATTCGTAGTTGTTAATCACTTGGCCTTTGCTCTTTCGGACTTCATCTATTGGAGCTAAAGTTAATAGTGATATCTCCAGTGACATTGTATCCATTGTGTTATCAAGTTCAAATTTTGTTGTATTTGTGGCCTCTTTCGGGAGTTTAAAAAAAAATATATGTCATAGTTCTCAGCTTCGGATGTACATGGTTTGTCCTATATTGTCTCATACCGGCGTAGTAAGCGTATTACACCACCTGATGTTGGACAACGTTGGATGTGCATCTGCTCGTCAGTCTTGAATCTGTTGTCAATGCTGACCTTGTTGCCATTGTCGCCTACTTTGGCATCACAGTTTGTTGTGACCCCCCCCAATCTTGAAGCTACGTGATTTGAATTCGCTTTTACTTCGCATTAGTTTGCGTGTCAAAAAAAAAAAATGGTTGGTTTGGATCCCATCTTTGCGACTACTAGTCTATCTATTGGAGATTCCTACCCTATTCAAATTCTTATGTCGTCACATTCACCTATCGGGGCCTAACTTTATGGTGGCATATTGATTGATATTGATTTATAGTTGCTGCTCAATTTAAATTCACATGTTGACGTTTCTCTCAGTGTCATTCAACTCTATTGTGGTTCTTCAATTCTGGAGACATGTGATGACTCATTATGTAACACTCAACCTTAACTTGTTGGAAGTTCTCATCGTTTCCGGTGTCGGATAATTTATGAGCTCATATCAGTTAATTCACCAGAGATCCGTTTCACTTCTTTGTGATCATTCTTAGTATCGACATCGTTCAGTTGCTAAAGGTCATTCACTGACTCTGTCGACTCGTAAAGCAATAAGAAAGTCCTGATCTGTCATTTCAAATTTCTTGGGTCACTATAGAGAGGTACTTTGAGTTTGTTGTCAAACCGCCGTGAAGATTCCGTGTGTTCTTTGAATTTCAGATGCCTCGTTACCATTCTTCAAATCCTTGATTAATGCTGTTTGAGTTTTGTAGTTTACTCGTTTCGTTTGAGATGACAAATCGAATTCTTCTTATAATATAGAATGACCCAACATAGAATGAGAATTTCGTGCGACTTTTAGAAGAATTGGCTTGTGTTATGAACCCGCTAAAACAATGAATTTGATTCGCCAACGAAAATTGGAAGCTCGAGGGAGAATGATCGATAAGAGGAAGGTAAAGATCGTCAAAGATTGCTAACTGCGGAGGGCTGACCAAAGGATTGTGTTGACCATCGACGTCACCCAATGTTATTTGAAGAAGGGAAATCATGTGTTTCATAAAGCATAGTTGCGTTGGGGTTTGTCTCGTTTTGGGCAGAAAGGAAGTGTTCATCGTAAGAAAGACAGTTTGAGTGTCGGGCACTATGTGCGTGTTTTGGGATACCCAGGTGACAACCGGTGAAATCCACTTGGAAGAGGCGCTTGATCACCGCCCATTCTAGATGGAAGTCTCGGGAAGTCAATTGGATTATCTGGTTATACTTAGGAGGTAAGATCTCTATGGCGAGATAGAGAATTGTGTATAGGAATTGTATAATAAAGAAAAGTTTGGAAATTGTGAACCGTTTGACGTTGCCGCCTAAATTTTTCAATGTATATGATGCATTATGTATGAGGAGATTGAAGAGGTATGAAATAAATTCATTTCATGTGTTAGAAAGGTCCAGAATTGAATTAGAAGCTAAAGTGTCCTATGGTGAGAATCTGATACTTATCCTAGACTTGCGTGATCGAATATCGAAAAGTAAGTCGATACCGTTAGTACGAGGAGTCCACGTGGAAAAAGGAGATTGATGCTAGAGGAAGTATCTGGACTTGTCGAGATTGTAATCATTATGAATTACATGACTTGAATTTTGTGATTAAAGGCTTGTTGCGTTCTTGTTGTCGTTGGATAATAGGCATATTTTAATCGTTGGCTTATATGATTGCTAGACTTACCTAATTTCGAGGACGAAATTCCTTTAAGGAGGGTAGGATGTAGAGACCCGTAAAATTCCTATTTAATTTTAATATTGTAGTAAAAGGAAATAAAAGAAAGGAGAAGAGGTGAAAATGGCTTGGAAATTGAAGTTGGGGGTTAAATGTGAAAGAAGTTGAAAGTCATGGGTGTTTTTGTGAATAGTGCATGTGTGCAACGTGTATATACCAGGAGAAGCTTTCTTTTTTTCTTTTCATTTCCTTCTCATTTCTCTCGGCTCTCTCGATCTCTCTCCCTCTCTCACCCAATCACTCAAAATCCACAATAATCACTCTCAACTCCATCATCTGCGTGCGTATCCGGCCTCGTATCGTGTTGGACAAGACGTGGTTTGGAGTATTTTGCTTGGTTTGGAACTCCGGAAGCAAGGCTTACTTCATTTGTTCGATTTGTGTTTGGGTACTCGAGGTAGGGAATTCTACCTCTCTTTATATGTTATTTGGATTCTCTTATGTCCTATTTGAGTATCTCCATGTTTTGTTTGAGCTTATATTGGTTGTGGTTTAGTCTGGACGAAAATCTGTTATCTGATGAAAAATCGTCAAATTTTGGATTCCTACCGGTAGGATCTTTTTCTCTACCGATAGAACCTTGTTTCTGTGATAACGTGTACTTGCTGTTTTGTGTTTGTACCGGTAAGACTTGTTCCCTACCGGTAGGACTGCTAATTTTTCTCACCTACCGGTACCCTTTTTATTTCTACCGGTAGAGAACTTGTGAACCAGAGTTTTTGCTCCCACTGTCTCAGCTTTCTACCGGTAGCCCCGTATTCCTACCGGTAGGCCACCAGTCAAAGAACAAAAAAATTATTACGTTGCTGTACTTCCACGTTCACTAAAGCCTTAAACTTTTCCATGGGTTTCATCATTGGTTATATTCATATGATAAGAAAATCAGGTGGTTCTGCTATTCCCCATGATCACGTGATGTACCTTTGAAATTGTTTAAGTTGGTTGAGCTATTGAATGATGAATTCGAGCTTCATGCACGATATTTGTACGAACGATTCACTTGAGCCCATAAACGGCATGCGATAGCTTGACACGAAATATCGAATAGTTCGAAGGTTGAGTTGAGATAACAAGTTTGGGAATAAAATAGAAAATACGATTGAGTTGATGTGTGAACTATCCACTTAACATCATTAATCCTCTCTCATCCGTACTCTTGCAATTGAAATTTTGGAAACACATAGGGTGAAATGCGAAATGAGAAACGTGAATTGGATGTACGGGGTCATGAGTACCCGGAAAGTCTTGTGGGTATATGGGGCCCTAATCCCGGAATGTGAAGTGGATGTACGGGGTCATGAGTACCCGGAAAGTATCGTGGGTATATGGGGCCCTAAGACCCAGAAAGTTCTCCTAAGATTGCTATTTGACGAGTTAAAGGAGGAGGGATTACTTAAACTTATATTGGAGATCAAGGGGAGGCGTGCGGGGTTCCTAGAACCTGAATATAAGTCGTTTAATACAAAACAAATGTTCTAAATTGAAGTTTGAACAAAAAGGAAAGATAAAAGATGACTAATAGTTTGACTATCGATAGAAAAGTACTCCTTGAGCCTCGGTTTGCCGATTCGAAGTTGGTTTCCATAGCATCCTCATTTGTTATCTAGAGCTTGACTTCTTTTTGTCCTAATCTCCTGAATTGCATATAATTTGAGCATAGAATTCTCTACTGGGCTAGTGTAGCTCAACCAAATCTTTCTTTTCAGGTTTTGATGCCGAGCAATAGATTGCATGCATTGTGTGCTTGACAGTAAAGGACTTTTGGAAGCTGACTTCATTGGTTATCTTGTCATTTTTGTGAAGATACCATTTGGTTAAAGTTGGTTTTGTAACTAATTACTCCTAAATTTTCCTTTTGACTAAAGTTGTAATTATCTAAACTTAAGGACTTGTTTGTAAATTAAACAGGTGGAAAATTCCTTTGGGGTATTATATATGATATGCGAGGTCTCTCTTTTATTGAAATGTATTACTTAATTGTGTTGAAAATCGAGGGCGTGACATATTGTCAGCTCATTGGGCTAATTTTAAAATTTTACTTAATAAATTAGTGATCGCTCCCAATCTAAAGAAAAAGAGAAATCTGACCACTTTTCAGTTGAACTCGACAAACCAGGTTGAACTTAGCAAATGAAATGTTAGAAATCCGGTGGAACTTGGCAAATTATATTGGAGATGAGAAATAAAAGGGTGTATTTGATCTATTAATTAAATTGATCACTTTGTTTATTCCTATATTTTAAAGGTTAATTATGGTTGAGGTTAGAGTGGATTATGTGGAACCCCTTAGATGGTAAGAGCCAATAGAATGGGGAGTAATTCACACTATCCGGTCGAGGAGAACCTTTTAAGCAGGGGATGATACACAACCAAATAATTAGAATTCCAATCCAGCTTTTACATTAATCAATATATTTTTTGTGTATATCACTACACCTTTTTGCAAGTTGTTTGTTTGAAAAACTCTCTCTCTCTCTCTCTCTCTCTCTCTCTCTCTCTCTCTCTCAAACCCTAGCCACCACCAATATCCTTCTCCCTTCCCTTCCCCATATGGTTCACAACCTTAGACGGCGGTGGGAGGGGAAGGCCTCTATATTTTTCTATTGGTTTATTTTTCTTATGCCTCTATGAGAGTTTTGTCTCTTGTTTTATTGAGAGTTTAATTTTGTCTTTAGATGAATATATGTTTACATATCGGGATCTTTCAGATACAATGTTGCTTCACAATGATATCCATGCCAACAGTATTTTTACCCTACATGATGTTTTTGGCAAGACAACTCGTGGAGGTTTGTCAGATATGTAGTTTTTTGGAAGTTCATTGGTGCTTCCATATTTGGTTAGAGTCCATCTGATCATCTGGGTATTTGTTGTCTTTTATCTGTGGCTAACATTTTATCTCTTTTGAGATTGCTGATTCTATGTGTGAATATATAGCAGATCGCGAGTGCCGCTCTTTACGTCAGGCTCAACGTCTGAGTCAGGGTGAAAAATATCGGTGCATTTTCCTAGATGATTAGTTTGGCTTTATCTAAGATATTTTTAACGAGCTCTGTAATGTAAATGCCGCTAGGCAATTATTAATATATCTCTCTTCAATTTTTGACAAAAAAAAAATACACCTTTTTGCTATTATCCAAACAAGCTCAATGGAGTTTAGTTAGCATTTCCTTTTGTTAAACGGTCTTTAAAAAAAAGTTGTTGAACCGGGTAAATCACACTTTCTATCCAAACACAAAGCTCTATTTCATTTTGGGCGCGGCTATTCGTAGCCACGTATTTTCTCCCACAGCCCGTTAAAAATTTTCAATTAGACTCGACAGCTAGTTACCGAAATTAAGATACATTTTCAACATCAAATTACCGAAGTATGATATTTTTTTCAACAGCTATTTACCGAAAATACCCGAAAATGCATGTTTGGTAGTTGTCTACCGAAAGTTGAATATATTTTCGACATGTAGTTACCGAAATATAATCTTATTTTCAACAGCTATTTACCGAAATGTTATTTATGATTTTCAACAACTACTTACCGAAATAGAGTGGGCTATGGGAGAAAATACATGGCTGCGAATAGCCCGGCCCTTCATTTTAGGTCTATTACGATTACCCTTTTTTCTAGACATACATCCAAAAGTTGATGGATTGTCAACACATTGGGCCCACTTAAGCTAACTTAGGGGTAACAATGCAAAAACATATAATGGGAGAATAAGCAAGTCTCATTGCACTGCAATCAGCTTATAATTAAACTCGGCCTTTCATTGATTTCTTCAGAATATATAGCTATGTAATTGGAGGGGAAGAGTGATACTTTGGCTCAGAAGTATAGGATTCTCAAAGAAAAGGACAACGGAAAAATATGGTGTAAACCTTGGGTCATGAGATGTAATTAACTCTTCAAGTGACAAGTGAGTCGAGTAAGCCTTGTTGAAACTTGGCTCCAAAGTTTATGAAAATGACAATATGCTTAAAGTCTATCTTGTTTATATTACTTAATCTTGAACGAGTCTTTTTTTAACAAATCAAACATGTAACATGAGTCAAACTTAACTAGTTTATTCGTTCATAATCGTTCTTGTAGTGTTTAAAATGTTACATATTTGATTTATTATATCACCAAATATGAGTATAGATATAGTCAACAACATTGTTGTCTAATATCTTAACGTGAGATGGTGATATATAAATGTGATTGTTGACTTATCCTAAAATTGTTCAGATAGTGTGAATTAAGGAAACCTATTCATCGTTGAGGTTGTTTTGGATCCCCTTGTGCTATTTTTTCCAATAAGTGGTGCATCCTTTTGGAGTTTATCAAGCTTGCTATACGTGTAGATATCAAAACCTATCTTGTAGTTATAACTTTCTTTTGTTTGTTTAATAACTTAAACACAGGCGCCCTAATTTCTAACAAGTTTAATGTGATTGGGTGCACGGTAATCAGTATGCACATGAGAATGGTTTTAATTAATTCATGAAAAAAACGATAAATAAAAAAAGAAATAACATTGTATGTGGGTCATCATATTTCAATGAGAGTAAATTTGAAGGGAAGAATTGGAGCAATATCTATGTCGACCTACTTTATCCATCTTATTTACACCCAAAAGGGAAAAAAAGAAACAATTCTAACATGAATTTCACCATCCCAATTCAACAAATAAGATAAACATATCACTTGTATTGAACTTCATTTTTTTTTTTTAATAAAAAAGTCAAGAAAATTGTGGTAAGGAGAGGGGAGAGACAAAGATGAACCTTGACTCCACATAAAATTAGAGCATTAACATGTGATTCAATCCCGTTAGATTGGTAGTTCAGAAAAATTTCTGAGTAACCCCTATAAATTAGAATGTACCAACAATTGTGAATAAAGTGCACACATCAAATCGAACCCCAGATTTTGAGAAGTACTCTTAAATCCTGGGCATCCGCCCAAACTACTCGGGCAACCATTGAGTGTGTTAGACACATCAGTGCATATATTCAGACCAAAAAAATATTTGTTATGTATGATAATTCAACAAATTCTATAAAGATTACAACAGGTAGATTCGATAGATACTAATCCTTCTCCATGTGCTGACTCTGTGTCAAGGATGACATAATCCTAACACAATTTCACTCCAAATGGTGATCACCTACGAAGGATGCTAAATTATGTTGTTGGATTTTAATTTTCTTATTTCACCTTTTTTTAGTTTCATCTATTGATAAAATTTTCTTAGACCGTTGACAAACATATCACCCTACTTGAATATCACCATATAAAAAGACATATAATCTAAAAAGTTCAATTTGTGATGCCTATACGTACGTTATACATTTTTTAAGATGCCGTCCCATTTTATTATATAGATTTAGACTTTTTAGAATCCGACAAGCTCCGGCTCACCTTGGCTGCCGTTGTTGGTTGTTGGATAAATCCCGATTCTTGGCTTAACGGCGTTGGCAACTCTGGCGGTCCTCTTTCCTCTCCTTTTCTTGGTTCCCCCTCCTCTTTCTTGCTTCCGCTTCCATTCCGGCGAGTTTCCGCTGGCCTACACTGCTCGTGCTTCCAATTCTAGCCTAATGGCGATGTGGCTCTCGTCGGGTGGAGGCGTTTCAAGTTGGAGTTGATGCTCATGTTTCGCCGGGTTCAGATCTACTCTAATGGGCCGAGGCTCCGATTTAGTGGTGGCTGCTGGTTTGGTGTTGTGGTTCGGCGGCGTGGTGGCTTAAGATTTTGGCGCGATGGTGATGTGGTGGCTGCGGTTGGTGGCTGCTAGTGGCTGTGGGTGGAGGCTGGTCTTGGAGGGGGTTGGCGATTTCGGTTGCTATTGGTAGGGTTAGGATTTTTTTCTTTTAAGTTCTAGGTTTGGCCCAATAGGTGATCTGAGCTTATCCTAATAGATATTTCCTTGGTTTCTTATCAATCTTGGATTTGGGTTTCGAATTTTTGGGCACAAGATTGTTCTTACTTTGTTTAGTGATGCTGTCAAATCCTTATTTTTTTAGTCTTTGAAACAATTTGAAAGAAGAGAGTAAATTCTTTACACCGCCGGTGTAAACATTTGTTTCCTCCAAATCAATTGCATTGCACCACGTCGCCATGTTTTATTAATTGGGACCACTGTTTTGACACGTGTCGCAATGCAATTGATTTGGAGGAAACAAATATTTACACCGGCGGTGTAAAGAATTTATTCTCAGTAAGAATAATACAAATTTTTCTGCTATTCAAAAAAAAAGAAAAAGAAAAGGAAGACCAAAAGGTTGGTAATGAATGAGGTGATTCTTACCAGCCGTAATGCCTGGATTTAAGGCTTCTGGTCCTTTCGCCCGTTGGGGATATAGACAACTTTCAGTAACAGAGTTCAGCAGCAGATATTTACGACTTGTGCAAAGGGTTTCGCGGAAGGTGGTCTGTGACTAGCGCAGAGAGTTCCATGGCAGGTGGTGCAAGGTCAAGTAGGCTCGCGCCCAAGGAATTCCTGCGGCAAAAGGTGTCCCGCTGCGGTGGCCTCGCGCGCAAGAGAGATCTCGCAGTCTAAGTCGGTTGGAGGTGTCCAGCTGTTACTTAGGGTTACTTATAAATATCAGTTGTTGTATTCATTTGTAAAGTGTTGCCAGATAGAGAGAGATTTCTAGAGAGTGAATGCAAGAGAAAACTTTTCTCTGAGAGAAAAGAGAAGACTTGTAATCTTTAGTTTTCTTCGTTCATAGTGGACTGGTGTGGCTTCTGAAGACGTAGACAAGTTGTCGAATCTCATATCTGTGTGTTCTGTTTTTTCTGTTCCTCTTTCTCTTCTTTGGTTTGTTTTCTGTAACGACAGTATCCCAAAATCCTGAGTGTTTTTTGTTCATTGTGAGAAGAGCGAGCGGCAACGATTTCCCAACATCATCATCTCCTCGGATCTGTTCTCCTCTTTCATAGCAGAGGTGCGAGTAGCAGTAGTAGCATGCACACTAGGATTGAATTGCAGTCCAATGTTAGGGTACACGTGAGCCTCAATCTGACTTTTAACTGAACGATAGTGTGTGGTTTAGGGGTCAAGTGGTTGTTGCTTCGCCTTGGCAACGAGGACTTCATATATTCCCCAATGAAGAAATAAACAAAAAAAACAATAGTGAAATTGCACTTGAAATCGGAATGAAGAATTCATTTATGGTAGAAATAACCACGTTCAAGGTGAAACTGACCACCTTTCTTTCTCTCTCTCTCTCTCTCTCTCTCTCTCTCTCTCTCTACTACTTTCCAGATCAAGGGTTTCCAGATCAAGGGTTCCGTTTGGGGGGTGGGGCTGCCGCCTCCCCCCCACCCCTCCTTCCGTCGCCGTGGATCTCAGTTCTGTCTTCCCCCTTTTCCAGCTTCGTTGTCTTCAGCCCAGGCGACCCCGGTGGCGTAGCTCAACTCCGGCGGCTCGTGTGCGGTGGTGTTTTCCGATGCATGCTCGGATCTGGTTCCTGGGGTTTTCGGAGGCAGCCGGGCTTTGCTGGTCTTCAGTTGGCAGGTAATAACTTAGGGTTTGTGGGGATTAGGTGGTTAGTCTGTTTTTTTGGGCCGATTTTGTGCCTTTTCTTCTCCGGCGAGGTCCTCCTCCGTCCGGATTTTTGTCCTGATTTGGTTTCCCCAGATCCGGTGGGTGCTGGAGGTGGGTAATAATTTTTTTGTGTGGTGGCTGTTGGATCTCTCTTTTCAGTTGTGGTGTGGTCGGCGGTCGACGGTGTGTGCCGTTTGTCTTTCGGCTGCCTCCGGTGCTGCCTCTGTTAATTGAGTTTTGGTGGTGTTTTCTAACCGGTCTGGTTTCCAGATCTCGGATTGTGTGCTTGCATTGAGGTCTGGCTTGTTGTGGGTTGTCTAGTCTTCTATCGCGCCCGGAGTTTCGAAGTGCCAACAGAAACTCGCTCTGGAGCTTCCCTTTGCGGCTGTGAGGGATTCGTCCCTTGCACCGTGAAAGCCAACATTAGCCATTTAAAGGACCGCTCTAATGGTTTGAGCTCTGGGTTGCTCATCTATTGTTACTAGGATGGACCCTACGCCGCATCGTATCGGTCTGCTTTTGCAGTAATGTGTCTTTGAGCTTGTATGCCCTTTTGTGGTTTGCTCATTTCCTAGTTTTCAGTAGATTTAGTTTTTACCGACTGTTAAGTTTATTTCATGTAAGTGCCGTTAGGCTTCTTGTATGGAATTTGTTATTTGATCAAAAAAAGAAGAAGGTGAAACTGACCGTGAAATGGAAATTGCACGACAAGTAAGGAAATGCTATGCTAGACTATGCAATTTTTCTTTGATGCCCCAATGTGGTATTGGGGCATGATGCCCCCATTTAATACTGACCTTTAGATCAAGTTTTGGGTGAATCTGAGCCGTTGGATCAAAACCACCTCAAAAAAGTATGGTGGTTTTGCCTTTTTTTTTAAAAAAAAACGTCATTATACTTACCATGAACACTGGCTCTACTTACCATAGTTTATACTGACACTTACCACAAAATATTGTATACTTACCACAACAAAAGACTAAACTTCAACGTTTTTGCCCTTTCTCTCTCTAACTTGTTCTCTAGGTAGCCGGTTTGGCGGGAAAATAATTTTTTTTGGTGGAAAAATGTACCTTTTTACAAAAAAAAATTTAATTCTTGAAAATTTATAAGTTCACACCACTTTTTGTCATATTCACCCTACTTTTTGTCATTTTCTTAATCATTTGTGTAATAGACTATCAAATATTTGATGAAAATATAAATTTAATTTAATAATATTTAGTTTGTAAACAAATTTTTTATAACAAATTTTCGAAACTAAATATTTAAGCCAAAAAATTGCCTTGATTTTAGATTCATGTTGTTAATATATTTATTAAATTATTTTAATTAAAAAATATTTTACAAATATTATTTATTTATTATTTTGAATAACTTATAATTAATGTTGTTAATATATTCCATTAAATTTTTACTTTGTATATATATGTTTCTTATAATAAATTTTTAAAACTAATAAATATAAACAATATAATTGTAATAATCTCCTAATTATATTTAAATATTTTATTTAAAATAGTTTGTGCAATCGATTAACGTGATATTATAACGATTAGTAACTATAATTGACATTAGACTATTCAATTAGTGGTAGAGTGACGATTAATCTATATAATCAACTATAGTAGTCATAATCATTTGACTAAGAGCTTAATTGACTGATTATATTCAATAAATGATGATTGACTATAGTAACCAAAGTCATTGCTTAATTGTATTAATGATATAATGATGATTGAACATTAATACAATTGGTTTAAATGAATTGGTTAATGTAGGTTGATAGTGATCATGTCATTACCAAATGACATGATCACTATCATGTCATATTCAATGAGTGATGATTGACTATAGTAGCGAGAGTCATTGACCAATTGTATTAATGCTATAGTGATGGTTGAGCATTAGTACAATTGGCTAAAATGAATTGGTTAATATAAGTTAATAGCGATCATGTCATTAGTACATGAATTAGTTAACAGTAGTGTTGGTTGCGATCAATGAGTAAATGCTACAATTGGCTAATGTACGAGTAACCACTAACTATTGATTCCTAATGTTCATTCAATAAATTATTTAGTTTTATTAACCATCAAGGTATTATACTTTAATTACGAGGTAATACAAATTCAGTAGAATTAAGTGACATTAAATTTATTGTGGTAGTTACCTTTTTAACTACCCTTATTATGATACATTAGTTACATTACATAAATGGGTATCTACCCGTCATTAATGTCATATTTATCATAGAATAAGGCTATACATACCATGACATTCGGTTGTTACTTCATGATGTAAACATCCCACGGTTTATGCCAGTACTTACCTTTTGAAAATGATACACTTACTGCATATTCAGATTTTTTTGCCAACTTCTTTGGTGCAACAAGTTTGAAAGTCTTACTTACCATACTTACCATAGTATAAGGTCACGCTTACCACAAAACATGATCAAACTTATCAATTAGTAACAATTACTTACCAATATAAATCGGAAAAATATGTTGTGGTTTTGGATAGTATATACCTCTAGTTGTTATATCAATACTTCGAAGAGTAGTATCTCTATTTTGAAATAATAAAATTTTGGCTATTATCTCTTGATGCGATCATGCCACGATTTTTGTTACTACTTACCATTCTGAAAGGATCTACTGACTACATACTTGAACGTTTTTTGCAACTTCTTAGGTGCAATAAGCATGGAGTTTTGCTTACCTAGCACACATATTGGAATTACATGGAGTTTTGCTTACCTACCATACATATTGGCATTAATGGTACTAAATTTCTCAATACCTACCTTAAACTCTTCAACCTTATCCATTCAGAACTACCAACTAACTCTTCAACCAAATCCTTCAACCTTATCAACCTTATAAGTATGTCCAGTTTGAAGTCAATACATCCATGGTAAGTATGTTCATTGATATGGTAAGTAGCTTCAGTTGCCAAGAATTTTCTTCCCAAGTCTGTGTAAAATATGTCCAGCTTCAAGTAAATACATTCAGTATTCGCGGTAAGCATGTTCATTGACATGGTAAGTACCAAAATTGGTCAAACAAAAAGAGCTAGCGAAACATGAAATCTATTAACAAAAAGATCCACCAAGGTAGCAAAAAGGATCAAGTCACAATGAGTGCAATCTACATGACCCAGGTTACCAACAAGGTGGGTGCAATTTACATCCATCAACAATACAACAAAATTAGCCAAAATGTTATTAATTTTTTCTTCTAGCATCGGAATATTTCTGTTGAGTCTTCCGGATTTCACAATTAGCTGACACACCATCAAAACCTACGAAGGCATAACATTTATCAAATCAAAGAAGAGCCACCAAGGTATCACATTTATCAATATTGACAAAATAAAAAGAGCCACCAAACATCTATTAGTAATAGTGGTTATAGTTTACATGACCCAGATGAGCAAAAGGTTCACAATAGCTGCAATCTGCATGAGTCAGATTAACAAAAAAGTGGCTGCAATTTACATCCAAAATAATACACACATCTATCATTGTTTATCCTCTATGAACCATACAACAAAATAGCGCCATTAGTTTTTCCTTCCAGCGTTTGAATATTTTACTTGAACCATCGCCATAAGATCTTGCCATGGCATATCAAAACTAGCATCATCAAAATGATACTTCTGTCCTCATCAACTAATTGCAAAAAAATTCCTTGCCATGGCGGTAATGTGACCGTTATTTTCTTCCTAAAATTGCGACACTTCTTCGTTAGTGGGGTCTATGTGGATGACCTGCCAAAACTGCACCAGAAACAACATTAGATTTGCAATGCAAAAAAGAAAAAGAGTATTCATTAGTTTTTCCTTTCTTTCACAGAAAAGAAGTGGACTTGAGACACCGAGCAGAGCAATTTGGTCATAGATGTTATATCAGTTCAATTCATTATTTCATTTCAAACTACTTCTGTGTGGAAGTAAACGTCTTGAATGACTTCATATCGAGAAAAAAAAATTTAGCTAGGAAAACATGAACATGCATAATTGGAAATTTAGAACTACCAAGGGCATTTGTTTAGGCTCTGTTTGGAAATTTAGAACATGCAACATCATTTAATCTAGCAAACAAAAAAAGTTTGGTCTGTCTCACAAGGCAGATGTTTGCTACAAAACCTAAACAACTAAACGAAGTGGTTCCAACTCATTTTTGCATATTGGAAGTTAACAAAATAAACATCTCCAGCATTGCTATGTGGCAAATCAAAACACACCTCACGGAGCAAAATCAACTAATTTTTTTGGCTTAATAAAATGAGAATCCATTACCTAATCAACTAAACTTCAGAACAGAAAATTAATTAAGACAAAAAACGAAATCCCCAATTTCACCTCAACATGGAACCCTAATTTTTTGTGATTAGAACAAGTTTGACTGTGGAAACTGATGTTAAGGAGGAACATAGAGAGAGAGAGAGAGAGAGAGAGAGAGAGAGAGACCTTGGCGGTGGCCGGTGGGTGGGTTTGGCGTCAGTGAACAGTTGCGCCTGGGGGAAGCGATCTTCGAAAAGGGTTGCGTTGGTGGTTGCCGGCGCTGGAGTTGAGGAACTTCCGGTGGTGGTGATGGGTGGCGCTATGGGTGTTGGCTCGGGGGCGATCATTCCTCCTTTCTCTCGACGTTAGATCTGGAATGAAACATGAGTTTTAGTTTTTTTTTTTTTTTCTTTTTTTCAACCGGCTTAAGAGGTTAGCAGGAGAGAGAGAAGATGGCTCAATCAACGGCTGTCATTAAATTAGAAGATCCAACGGCTCATGGCAATTGGGGGCATGATGCCCCAAAACCACTCTGGGGCATCACAGCCGGAGCCCCTTTCTCTCGACGTTAGATCTGGAATGAAACATGAGTTTTAGTTTTTTTTTTTTTTTCTTTTTTTCAACCGGCTTAAGAGGTTAGCAGGAGAGAGAGAAGATGGCTCAATCAACGGCTGTCATTAAATTAGAAGATCCAACGGCTCATGGCAATTGGGGGCATGATGCCCCAAAACCACTCTGGGGCATCACAGCCGGAGCCTAGACTATGCTTCGGAAGAAAATAAACGCAAAAGATTGTTCAAAGCCAGTATCTATGGAAAGCTGGATATGGTAAAAGGAAGTGAAAATGAAAAATAGAAGTGTTGGACTTAAAATGATAATGGAAGTGCTGGACTCTTGGTGTTCGAATCTCTTCTATGACTTCGGCTCTTGTATTTATAGGCCAATGATTCAACTGATCAGAGCATAGAATTCAGCTGTGCGACTGCCCGAGAATTGTCATGCGTCCCATGTAGCACCTCCCAGTTCGCATATTGGCGAATGCAAACGGTTTTGATATCAAGTATTTGGAGCCAGAAAAACAATTACACAGCAATCCACCTCCTTATCTGATGGAGTAATGAATCAGGAGGCTATTGAATTGATTCTCTTGAAGCTAAAAAAGGGTCACCCATATTTGATCCATCTCATGGGCCAACCAACTCCCAGTCGTACGAGCCAAGGCTAACCAAGAAAAGGTGGCCCGATCCTCCATGGGTTCTTGCACCAACAACCATCCATGAAATCAGGGCCCAATCCAACCAGTTTTCACGGACCAAATATCCCGAAATGACTGGGCTACTTGGGATTCAAATCAAACTCCTCAGCCCAACATTAACCAATAATAAGCTGATTAAAAAAAAGAAGAAAAACATTAACGAATAATAAACGGAAAGAATGTGAGTGTTATTTAGCTAGTTGTGGGTTACAAATAGAAGCCGCCTAAACATGCAGATTCGGAAAAAGGACAACTACATGAAAGACGTCCTAAACCTATGCGGGTGATATTATGATTGAGAGCTGCTTTGTTGGACCTCAATATTACAGGGTCAACTAAGGCCGGCTTAATATCTTTTAGGGCCGCAAGCAAAACTTTTAAATAGGCATGCCTTCGGAAATAAAGTAAGGTAAAACTCATAATCATGAAAAATTGGAGCCTCATTCCAGTTTGGGGTAAAACTTATAATCATGAAAAATTGGAGCCTCATAATCATGAAAAGTTATGAGGCATAAAGCAAGCATTTCACTTGCCAAGCGGGGCCCAGGATCTACTATTTGAAAATAAACAAAATATTGGGGAAGTTTTCTTCTATTTATTATCAGTACGTTGTACAAATGAGAAAGAAGACATTTATACTAACTAAAGCTAAACTATTCCTGGTAAGCTATTTACAGAGAATCAAATACAATTACTAATTGAATCAATCACAATTCCTAATTTTATGATCCCATAATCAATCAGATCTTCACCCTTTCCGTTAATACTCCTCTCAAGTTGGAGCGTGTATGTCAAGAACGCCAAACTTGCTAAGGAGGGAACGAAACGTCGGTTGACCAAGTGGCTTGGTGAACATATCGGCAAGTTGACAAGCTGAGGAAACATGAGCGGTCACAATATCACCTTATTGGATTCGTTCTCGAATAACGTGGCAGTCAATTTCTATGTGCTTTGTTCGCTCATGGTAAACTGGGTTGGCTGCAATGTGAAGTGCGCTTGGCTATCACAGAACAACATAGCTGGTTGTGAGTGCTCACTCCGTAAGTCATGCAGCAAGTACTTAAGCCAAGTAAGCTCACATGTAATGGAGGCCATGGCTCGATATTCAAATTCAGCTGAGGACCTTGACACTGTTGTTTGTTTCTTAGGTCTCCATGAGATAAGAGCTCCTCCGAGAAATACACAATAACTAGTCACAGATCGTCTCGTGATAGAGCATCGAGCCCAATCTGCGTCACAAAAACCAGTCAATAGTAAATTTCCCTTGGTTGGAAAATATAAACCTGGTCTAGGTGCTCCTTTTAGATACTACAAAAGGTGATGGACAGCATCTAAAAGAGGTTTTCTCGGTTCCTGCATAAATTGACTTAGAATGTGAACCGAATACGTGATTTCTGGCCGTGTGATTGTGAGGTAAATGAGTCGTCCAACCAGTCTTCTATAGGTGGATGGATTCTTCAATAAGTCTCCTTCTGTGGGCAAAAGTTTAATGTTTTCTTCCATAGGTGTTGGTGATGGTTTGGCCCCAAGCAATCCAGCTTCATCCAAGCTATCAAGAGCGTATTTTCGTTGAGATACTGAAATCCCATTGGTAGAACGAGCAACTTCAACACCCAAGAAGTATCGCAACTGGCCAAGGTCTTTGATGCAAAATTTGGTGCGTAGAGAATTTTTAAGGGTTGCAATGGCATTGTTGTCATTGCCGGTAATAATCATGTCATCTACATAAATGAGCACGACTGTGAAAGAATTGCCAGAAACTTTAGTAAACAAGGAATAATCAGCTCTTGATTGATGAAACCATCTTCTTGAATGGCAGTAGAAAACTTATGAAACCAACTGGGAGAGGCTTGTTTACGTCCATGTAATGACTTATTGAATCGACATACCATAGATTTCTCCTCCTGTCGACGAAAACCAGGAGGTAGCTGCATATACACCTCCTCAAGTAAATCACCATGAAGAAACGCATTTTGAACATCCATTTGGTGAAGAGACCAATTGCGGACAGCGGCCACAGCAAGTAAGCAATGGACAATTGTCAATTTTGCAACAGCAGCAAATGTCTCTGTATAATCAATCCCTTCGCGTTGAGTGAAACGTTTTGCCACCAACCGGGCTTTGTACCGTTCAACTGTGCCATCCGAGTTGTATTTAATCTTGTAAACCCATTTGCATCGGATAGGACGATGCCCGGTGGGGAGAGACGTAAGTGTCCAGGTCTGATTTTGTTCAAGTGCACTCAGTTCCGCAGCCATGGCCTTTTGCCAATTAGGATCCAAAATAGCCTGTTCATATGTTACGGGCTCCACAAGAGTAGTGATATTACATATGAAACTTCGATAATTAGGTGAAAGTTGTACATAAGAAAGATATCGAGGTAATGGATGAAGCGTACCTGATGGAGAAGATGACTGACTGGGAGCAACCATGGCCATGTTGTAGAGATGGAAGTCGTGTAACATAGTATTTTGTTGTTTGACATGTTCGCCACAACGAAGATAGGGAATAGGACAAGGTGGTTGAACAATGGGATGGTCGAGAGTTGTAGGTTCAGTTGGGTCAGTGGTAGGTTCAGTGCTCGGTTCAGTTGTAGGCTTAGCTGTATTGTTGTGTGACTTGGCTGTATCGTAGTGGATGGGCCGATTGGAGTGGGGAGAGGCTGTATGTCTAAGTCGTGCGGTAAAAGACAACCTTATCTTGATGGAGCTCTTGAGGATTGCTTGGGGCCAAACCATCACCAACACGTATGGATGTTCGAGACGTTGATGCCATAGGTTAGAGTGTTTCGGATGTCATAGGTCAAGACTGGGTTTTGGTCTTGCGCTAGGTGCTTAGCCTCCAACCATCGCCTTCCAATAATGGTTAAATAAAAACCCCAAGCGTAGGGCTAGGTCGTCAGAAGCATAGTAAACCGGTAAGACCGGGATCGTACCACACGGAATTCGATGATAGCTTAATCGGATTGTAGGTTAATATGGTAGAGTGCAGCGTTCAAGGCGGCCAACTAGGTTTGCTTTGAAACGGAGAAAAATGACAAGGCAAAAGACTAGGAAAACGCTTTGATTCAAACCTCACAACTAACAGCTGAAAACTGAGGAGAAAAACAAAGTATTGAGAACATTATAAGCCAAGTATGAAAACTCCGTACTCCTAACAAAAGGAGGGTACGGGCAACACGGATGCAATTGCACGCTACAATCCATATCCCAAGGAAAAGGGCTCGAAACTAGGCAATGGAGAACAACGACAACCATGCCTTATATGCGGGGAGCACCTTTAAACAGAAATCATAACTGCTAAAAACGAAAGTATCGAAAGAAGAATGCCACAAACTAGATATACACATCATCACTAATTGAATCAAGGTGGAATAAAAGCGCACTATGGATCAACTAAGGACTTCATTAAGATTATATTGACCTCGGTTAACAAAGAACGGTTAGCACAATGGGCGGCGGCTATATACTGGCTTGGTTTATCTACCCCTTGCTGCCACCATGATAAACTACCAAGTCAATCGGCCACAAGCCAGCCAACATGAAAACTTTTCAAACTACAAACTACAAGTGCAACTAATAAAAATAAGAACAGGATAGGATAGGTGGGCTGTCAACCACCAAGCACCCCGACCAAGTATAGGGATTTCCAACTACTAAACCACCAACTAATTCTCACCGCCCGATTCCGGCTCTTCACCGGCAAAATCATCACTGTCCTCTGCTTCCTCCTCAGGTTGTGGCACATAAGGTTCACTGACAGTCCCCTCTTGTCTCCTCAAAACATAGTCCAATTTGTGATCAATCCTTTGCTGCCTCCTGGCATTCTCCCTGATTTCCCTTTTCAGCTTGCGATGACTATTCATAGTGGCCACCCCCTGGCAAAACAACAGCTTCTGCCACATCGATTGCTTAGCACGTTTAGGCGGCATTGTAGTGAGGTAACTACCACCCCGAACACCTTCATCTCCCAACGCTCCGCGAACTTGTGAAGCACTCCTAGTTAAGATACTGCTATTAATAATCCCCGGCTCTAGTTTTCCCCACTCCTCATACGCATCCCTCGGAACGCCTTTTTCCAAACAGATTTTGGTCACCATACACGGATATGGCATCCTTGTATACGTGGGGACATTGGCTTTGAACTCAATCATTTGCCGAAAAATGTACTTAGCCCAGTCGAAAACATTCCCTGGCTCCATGAAGAAATACAGCATCTCACCCTCACTCCTTGCCGGTTTGTTCTCTGTACCCCTTGGATTTAAATTATGATGCACAAACTGGTTAATCAAACGGTACTCGTCTTTAAACTTTCCCGGTACATGAGGGCGTTTGGCTTCCGCCGGGTTCACATACAGAGCTTGGTTCACTTCATCCCTCGAGGCAAAATCTTCTCTTGGGCTATTTATAGATTCTGGAGGAGGATGCTCATAATTCAATGCTTTAGCAATAATCTCAGGGTCAACAACAACAGTAACTCGACCAATTTTTGAAGTAATTTTTGCGCCTTTTGCCTCAATTTTCCCTAACTCGGGAACTTTCACATTCTTATAAAAATCAGCCACCAACCCTTTAATGTACCCAGGATTTTCAGAAAAGAAGTAAGCCAAACCTTGAGCAATGATTCGCTGGACACAAGTGTGGTTCGGCCCGATGCTCTCCACGTCGACATGGCGCTCATTCTTCACCCCCTGCTTCACAAAACTCTTCTCCCACCTAGCCTGTTTATCAGCCTTAACCTCTGCCGAAGTCCGTTTCCGCCTTGAACCGGGTTGAGCTACTTGTTCCGGATTCTCCATCATTTCCTCTTCCTCCTCAACATCATGCAAAATCTCATCCCCCTCCTCAGTTTCGGGTTGACGTGAGGAGGATGCCACATTCTGAATCGGGATCCTTGGAGGTTTGTTTGCAGCCCGCGTGAGTCTTGGCATTTTCAAAACCCCAAAGAAAATTCGAATCTAGAAAGGGAAAATGAAAGGGCTCGGATTTTTGGTAAGAGGAGATGAAATTTTTGTTGGGAATGGGTCTAGGATGGTTTATATGGAAGAAATGTGGAGAGATTCAAGAGTTTTTGATGAAGAAAGAAGAGAAATGAAGAGAGAGAAAGGGAGAGTCGGATTTACCTTGGTATTGGGGTTTTGGTGCATGTAATCTTTGCATTGGTGCTCGAACCACCGAGAGAGTGCGATTTGGTGCGGATTTGGCAAGGAATTTGTGAGATTTGGTGGTGAATCAAGAGTTTTTGGGGTGGAAAATGGAGTTAGGGTTGAAAAGGGCGGCGGCCATGGAGGTTTAGAGAGGTGGAGGGGTGGTTTGAAAGTGAAAGGTCGCCCCGATCTGGTTTTTTAAAAACCCAGATTCTCGAACCGTATCGATACGCAGAACTCCGTATCGATACCGAGGCCATTTCCCTTGAACTCTGAAAGTTACCCGTATCGATACTCCTATATCCGTATCGATACGCTGAAGCCTGCAAAACCCTCTGTTTTAATGTAGTATCGATACTCTGATACCCGTATCGATACCAATCTGCTTCCCTTGCTCTTTTTAATTCCCAGCCTTCTGGCTCTTCCCAATTCCCACAAACCATTGGTAACCCCCAAAATATTGCCGTTTCCATGAGAAATCAGTAATCTAGCCGTTGAAAATACAACCAGGTTCAACCAAACATCCGGTTTCTTATGGTTAAAAGTGGGAACGACTCGGACTGGGCTTTTTAAATAAGGACAATGAGACTCCTATGTGGTTTAATCATACAAAAATGCCTTGTATCATGTCCTAATTGCGCCGTAAATTCCAAAATGATTCAATTTAGATGATATACATATACAGGAATGACATAAGATTATCTACCTATTTACGAATGGAAGAAGAACAAAACGGGATATGGGCAAAACTTGACCAAAACATACTCAAACACCGCGAATTCCACCTTAGTCCATTCATGCAAGTCGTGATATACAAAATTTGCCTTAACGAACTCTTGCCAAAATAGAACAAAGTATGAGCATGTGCCAAGTTATTTTAGTCCACTAAAATTTGTAACCGGAAGGATTGCAACCTAAAAGCGAAAAATTTTACCGAAAATGACAACAAAGAACAATAGAAAAAAAGTACAACTATATCCCTCCCCCCAACTTAAAATATGCTATGCCCTCATAGCATGGAGAACAATAGTAAAGAGAGATGGAACAAAAGAGCGTACCAACGGGGGAATGTCAACCCCCATATACCTCGACCAAGTTGGAGGCTTTTGCGTCATCGGCTCGTTTTGTCATCCGAACAGCGTCCAAGGTCAACTCCTTCGGCTCTTCCAATGGAACCATAGCTAGTCACACAGGATCATGATCAGAGCTTTGTTGGACTAACAACCGCGACACGTAATCGCACCCATGCTTAGGGCTCCTGAATGCCGCAATCACTCCGACGGTAGATCCAACCCACCAAGGCTGGTGCGGTAGCATGTACACCCTGTAAAAGACTTAAGCTCGAACTACCTACTAAGAGCCAAATGACATTAGAACCGCCCGGCTCATGTTATCCGGGCGCCAACAACAGATAAACAAAGGAAAACAACAAAGAACACCACCCGATTTTCACGCAATCTTACGAGTCATACTTTTCTGCCCGCGTCCCACCAAGTAGGTAAAACGCAGGTGGCTATACTAGACCGTCAAATTTGTTACATCACGCCTGAAGTAAAATTCACCGCTTGATCTCGCCAAGCAATTAAGCCCAGCGTTCCCTATGATCGAAACAAAGTGAGACAAAGCAGAGCCTAGCGCCAAAGCACGGGAATGCTAAGCCTCACCCAAAGACCTAAATTGCCCCCGATAGGGACTTATCTGGTGAGCATGGATCATTAACGGCAAACTACTACAAAGAAGGACTAAGAAAAGCCTGATACAATGATGCATTGGTGAAATCTCATGATTTGAAAAACCCAAAACAATTAACACATGAAAAATATGTACAAGGAACAAACATTGCCCTGACGAACCAGAGCTGGGCACACGATCCTTATTTCAGTAGCGGCGTGCGGAGCTACAAAACCCAAGTCAATGGTGGGTACCCCCTACCCGGGGGCCGGGTCCGACAAACAATTAAGTTCAGCGGTTACGCTTTCGCTCCCCGTGCAAATTAAATGAACAACAACTAGGCCGCCGGGCCATCCGTGTAAATTGGATCGGCCAACACCTCATCGGGCTCGCCCACTTCAAAGCCACCGAGGAAAGGCTTAAGCCTTTGACCATTAACTTTGAAAGATGAACCGTTATTCAAACTGACTACTTCTATGGCCCCGTGAGGAAAAACAGTTTTGACGACATAAGGCCCGGCCCAACGTGAGCGAAGCTTACCGGGATGCAGATGCAAGCGAGAATTGTACAATAACACTTTTTGACTGGGCTCAAAGTTTTTAATCACAATTTTATGATCATGCTTGGCTTTGAGTTTAGATTTGTAAGCGCTAGAATGGTCATAAGCATTGTACCTTAACTCCTCGAGTTCCGTTAATTGAAGTTTGCGGCGGGCACCGGCTTTGGCCATATTGAAATTCAGCTTTTTGATGGCCCAGTATGCTTTATGCTCGAGCTCAACCGGCAAGTGGCACGCTTTCCCGTAAACAAGCCGATACGGCGACATCCGCAAGATCGTCTTGTACGCAGTACGGTAAGCCCACAAAGCATCAACCAAACGAGTAGACCAATCTTTGCGGGTGGGATTGACCGTCTTTTCTAAGATGTGCTTGATTTCCCGATTAGCCAATTCTGCTTGGCCATTCGTTTGCGGGTGATAGGCCGTTGAGACTTTGTGAATGATGGCATACTTCCGCATGAGGGCTGCAATAGACCGATTGCAAAAATGCGACCCCTGATCACTAATGATAGCCCGCGGCATCCCAAATCTTGCTAAAATGTACTCCCGAAGAAACTCGACGACAACTTGGGCATCATTGGTACGAGTAGGAATTGCCTCTACCCATTTTGAGACATAATCAACGGCCAACAAAATGTAGAGGTACCCGAAAGAAGTAGGAAATGGCCCCATGAAGTCAATACCCCAGCAGTCAAACACTTCAATAATCAAGATGGGCGTAAGCGGCATCTCATTCCGTCGCGTTACGCACCCCAAAAGTTGGCAGCGTGCACACGCCCGGCAGAAAGCAAAAGTATCCTTATAAAGCTGTGGCCAATAGAACCCGCTTTGCAAAATCTTGGCGGCGGTCTTCTTGAAAGAGAAATGGCCGCCACAGGCCTCTGTATGACAGAATTTAATAACACTCTGCTGCTCCGAATCTGGCACACAACGGCGAACAAGTTGGTCGGCGCAATACTTAAACAAATATGGGTCATCATAGGAAAACCATTTCACCTCCGCCAAAAATCAACGCTGCTCTTGCAAATTCCAATGGGCAGGCATCAGACCGGTAACCAAGTAATTCACAATGTCCGCATACCATGGAGCCGTGGAAATTCCAAATAACTGCTCATCTGGAAACGAGTCGCCGATAGGAATGTGCGATGTATGATCTTCGAATTCTAGCCGGGACAAGTGATCGGCCACCACATTCTCTACACCCTTTTTGTCCTTAATTGTGAGATCAAACTCTTGTAGGAGTAGAATCCACCGAATCAATCTCGCCTTGGCATCTTGCTTTGTGAAAAGGTACTTGAGCGCGGAGTGATCGGTGTAGACAGTGATCGGTGCGCCAACGAGATAAGACCGGAACTTGTCCAACGCAAAAACTATGGCAAGCAACTCTTTCTCAGTAGTTGAATAGTTCATTTGGGCCTCGTTGAGCGTTTTGCTCGCATAGTAGATGACATATGGCTCCTTCCCCTTCCGTTGGCCCAGAACGGCCCCGACGGCGTAATCACTGGCATCACACATCAGCTCAAATGGCAACTCCCAATCCGGAGATCGCACAATAGGCGGGGAAGTGAGGCTCGACTTTAACTTGGCGAAAGCGGTCTCGCACGCCGGTGTCCACTCAAACGGCACGTCCTTGGCGAGCAAATGACATAATGGCCGGGCGATGGCACTAAAATCTTAATAAAACGCCGGTAGAAACCGGCATGCCCTAAGAAAGATCGGATGTCCTTCAAACACTTAGGAGTCGGAAGATTCCCAATCAAGTCAATTTTCGCCCGATCCACCTCTATGCCTTTCGAAGAAACAATGTGGCCTAGTACAATGCCTTCGGTCACCATGAAGTGGCACTTCTCCCAATTTAGCACCAAGTTCTTTTCCTCACACCGAGCCAGCACGAGCTCCAAATTTGTAAGACAAGCCTCAAAGGAATCACCGAAAACGGAAAAGTCGTCCATGAACACCTCCATTATCTTCTCCACCATGTCACTGAACAGACCCATGATACACCGAGAGAAGGTACCGGGGGCGTTGCAAAGCCCGAACGGCATTCGACGATACGCAAAAGTCCCGAATGGGCACGTGAAAGTAGTCTTCTCCTGGTCCTCCAACGCCACCTCAATCTGATTATACCCGGAGTAACCATCCAGAAAGCAATAGAACTTGTGGCCCGCCACCCTTTCTAGGATTTGATCGATAAACGGCAGAGGGAAATGGTCTTTTCTCGTACTTGCATTCAATTTCCGGTAATCAATGCACACCCTCCAACCGGTTTGAACACGCGTTGGGATGAGCTCATCTTTATCATTTCGCACTACTGTAACCCCAGACTTCTTGGGAACCCCCTGAATCGGACTCACCCATTTGGAATCTGCTATCGGATAGATAATACCAACGTCCAACAATTTAAGCACCTCCGCTCGCACGACATCCTTCATAATCGGATTTAATCGCCGTTGAGGTTGGCGAGAGGGTTTAACATCCTCTTCAAGGTAGATGTGGTGGGAGCAGAGGGAGGCATCAATGCCTTTAATATCGGCGATAGACCATCCAATGGCCTTTGGATACTTCCGTAACTTAGCTAGCAAGCGCAACTCTTGGGTTTCAGTGAGGGCGGAAGAGATCACGACGGGGTAAGTCTGGCCTTCGCCAAGATAGGCATACTTGAGTGTGTCCGGTAAGGGTTTGAGATCAAGTGTCGGAGGTTCCAGGCTCGACGGTACGGCTCGCTTCTCAATGGGCGGGAGCTCCTCAAATTTCGGAACCCATGGGTTTATAGCACACCCCTCTTCCTCATCTAACAATGAGCACACGTAAGCAACGTCGGGGGCGTCAAGAAAATCAGCCTCGGCAGAAGTAAGCGCCAATTCTAACTCATCGTTGCGAATAAACTCATGGACATGGTCTTGAACAAGTGCATCGATCATGCTTACTCCGCACACATCCTCATCATCCCCCAATTGACTACCAATATGGAACATGTTGACTTGCATCTTCATGTTACCAAAACTCATGTTGAGTCGGCCATCCCGGCAATGGATCACAGCATCCGATGTTGCTAGAAATGGCCGGCCAAGAATGATCGGGACGGAGGATTGGGCCGCCGGTACCGGACAGGTGTCAAGAACTACAAAGTCCACCGGGTACACAAATTGGTCCACTTGTACAAGCACATCTTCCACCATCCCCTTTGGAACTCGGATACTCCGATCCGCCAATTGTAAGGTCACCCGAGTTGGCTTCATTTCCCCTAACCCAAGTTGTTGATACACTGAGAACGGCAGGAGATTCACGCTTACGCCCAAATCAAGAAGTGCTTTTTCAACAACCTTGCCCCCGATAGTGATGGATATCGTTGGACACCCCGGACGTTATACTTGGGCGGAAGGGTTGATTGGAAAAGTGAGCTCACTTGCTCGGTTAAGAAAACCTTCTTTTGCACTTGGAGCTGCCGTTTATGAGTGCACAACTCCTTCAAGAATTTTGCGTAGGATGGAATCTGCTTGATAGCATCGAGCAAAGGCAAATTAACCTGCACTTTCTGAAGTACTTCGTAAATATCGCTGTTCAGATTTGGTTTGGCCGGCGTCCTTAGGCGATTTGGAAATGGAGCGGGCACATTGAAAACTGGTGGAGCAGCGTTCTCTTTTGCCTTGCCCTTTTCTTTGGCAGTAGGGGCTTGCTCGGGCGAGTCCTCATCGGAAAGAGTTGCCTTGGCTGGTGCCGTAAAGGGTAGCAAGATAGGGGCAACCGGTGGCTCCACCTGGGCGTTGTCCACTGTTTTTCCGCTTCTTAATGAAATAATGGCCTTTGCTTGCTCGGGGAAAGTCACCGAAGAGCTTTGCGCAAAATGTTGGCCTTGGGGGTTTGGTTGCGGTTGCGTAGGGAGTTTCCCTTTCTCTTGTTGCAAAACACCAATAGCCGTTGTCAGTTTACCCACTTGGTTACGAATGTCGTTCATAGCTTGAGCAGTTTGCTCATTGGTGGTAGTTTGCATTTGACAGAAGGCATTCAAGGTATCCTCCAGAGAACGACGCGGAGGTGGTGTTGGATGTTGCTGAAATTGATTTTGCCCTTGAAATTGGCCCGGTGGTATGAATCCCGGCGGGCCTTGAGTTGTAGGAAAGCGAGGTGGACCTTGAAATTATGGTTGCCTCCAATTTTGATTCTGAGCGGGAGGTGGAGCATGCGAAGTTGAAGAAGTTCCCATCTCATTCTGATTGCTCCAACGGAAAGCCGGATTGGACCGCAACCCCGGATTATAAGTGTTGGAATATGGATCCCATCGTTGATTCAATGCACATACATCCTCCGGTAGTTGATTGTAATGCTGTCGAAGGGTGGGGATGGTATGACAATTATCGGTCAAATGACCCGTAGTCTCGCAAATCACGCACACCTCCTCTACTTGCCGAACCTCCTTCACTTCCTTCACTTGGGCTGAGTCTAGCTTCATTTTATCCAACTTCAGGGACAGCTCTTCCAACCTTGTTTCGAGTCCATTGTGCTCGCTCACCGAGAACTTACCAGAACCTCCCGGTCCCTGGTTTCGCATTGCTTGCTCGCCCGGATCAATGTACTGCCAAGTTTGAGCCCGTTCTGCCAGGGCGTCTAAGAATTCCTAAGCTGCATCGGGTTCTTTGCCCATAAAATCTCCACTCCCCATAGTGTCCAGAAGCTGCTTGGAATCCCGATCACATCCCAAATAGAAATAATTGATCACTTGGTACATGGGAAAATTGTGGTGTGGAACTGCTGCAAGCAAATCCTTATACTGCTCCCACAGCTTGTAAAAGACCTCCCCCTCCTTCTGCTTGAAGTTCTGAATTTGGTCCATAAGAAGCTTGGTTCGGCTAACGGGAAAAAACTTGGTGGTGAACACGTCTTGCACTTCCCCCCATGTGAGCAAAGATCGGGGCTTCAGAGAATGGAACCACTGCTTAGCCTTGTCTTTGAGCGAGAAGGGAAATAATTTCAGGCGGGCTTGATCTAGCTGTCCTGGCCCGGTCACAAAGGTGCTAACGATAGTCTCAAACTCCCGAATGTGAGCATAAGGATCCTCCAATTCCCGCCCCCGAAACTCTGGTATAACCCGATGATACTCTGGCTTGAAGGCAAAAGCATTTGCGGCAGTGCAAGTAGGAATGGCTATGGGGGAGACATGTGGACCCCTTTCTGGTGTTAAGTAATCACGCAAAGTACGAGCTGCCGGTTGATCTGCCATTGGGCTTAATGGAGGCGATAACTCACGAGATGCAGAGCGATGTAGCCGATTCGATACAGGACTACGACAAATATTGAGCATACAACCTGCACAAGCCAACTAAGCAGACTAGAGGGGCTATACCGCCGCCTCGTTCACAAACAGTCTCGTGGGGTTATGCCACCACCACGGCTAGATAAGAATGCAACAAAATAATAGAAAGGTAAAATGATGCTCAATTTAGCTTCGTTAAACCTCAGATCGCATTGGTGGCTCAGTTAGAGGTATCCGCTAAGTTGAGTTCAACTGTACACAAAAAGAAAATAAACGGAGTACTTACAAAGGTTTGTCGATCCTCCAATAATAAGCTATATAAAGAACATCCCCGGCAACGGCGCCAAAAATGCTTAGCCTCCAACCATCGCCTTCCAATAATGGTTAAATAAAAACCCCAAGCGTAGGGCTAGGTCGTCAGAAGCATAGTAAACCGGTAAGACCGGGATCGTACCACAGGGAATTCAATGATAGCTTAATCGGATTGTAGGTTAATATGGTAGAGTGCAGCGTTCAAGGCGGCCAACTAGGTTTGCTTTGAAACGGAGAAAAACGACAAGGCAAAAGACTAGGAAAACGCTTTGATTAACTTAAAAAGGCAAGTCTAAGGATCTTCTAACCCTTGACAAAGGACGTTACCGGTTCTCACTATAACTCGGGCGAAAGTCACGATCGCGTGCTCACGCCCGGAGAATTTAGCTTTAATGACTACATTTCAAGAAAGATATGATTTAACGGAGGCAAACCCGCTTGTTTGACACATTTATCGAAAACATAGGAGGCCACGAGCCCTCGGCGAGCCGTTTGCCAAGACCGCTTGGCAAACGCCTTACCGAGTAGTTAACACCCCTTGCTTAGACCAAAAATGCAAGCTAAGCTCTATTCCGTGAATCATGCTTTAAAGTTCGAGGATTCGAGAACCAAATAACTACCTAAGTCCTCGGGAAAGATTATCCCGAGACTTAACCAAGCGACTACTCACCCATACTTAAAGCATAAAGCAAAGCATAGAAATGAGACATAAGTTTTAACCGATAAAAACGAAAATAAACTTGATTTTATAGAGGATCTAGTCCACGGGAACAACTTTAGTAAACGAGAAATTAACAAACGAGAAAGACTTACTCGCGTTCTAAGAGGAAATAAACCGAAAGCTTCCAAGAAACATTAATGGAGGAGGGACTAAAGTAATTAATTCACTAGTAGTGTGTAGAGAGATAAGAGGAGGCTATTTATACAAGATGGTCCATTCTCCCTCTAGAAAATATCCAAAAAGTGAAAGTTGCTACTTATGGAAAGTTGAAATCTGTCAAAAAGCAGGTCGGTGAGACTCCCGTATCGATACTCCTATATCCGTATCGATACCGAGCTGTTTTGGCTGCAATCCAAAAGTTCCCGTAGAAATCCCTATCGATACGCTGAAATCCGTATCGATACGTAGAAATCCGTATCGATACGCTGAAGCCCGTATCGATACGCTGAAGCTCGGGTTCCCTTCTGTTTTAATGTAGTATCGATACGCAGAAATCCGTATCGATACCGAGCTGTCTTCTGGCACATCAACCCCTGAGCTTCCCATCTTGTCACCCGACGGTTGCGTTGTTCAAGGCCTGCCTGCTCGGATTCCTTCAAAGGTTGACCACAACGTCAAAACGGACCCTTTTATTCGCGGATTACCTGAAAAGCTCAACAGAAGACCTTACGCGCAAAATTACTTATAAATGACAGGACAACAAAAGATAATGAACCAAAAACGGGACTAAGCACACCAAATGTCATCACAATTTGGTGCTTATCACTAGGTAGTAGAGGCCATTATGTTGCTTGCCCAAGCCAATCATCTTCCTCGTAGCAGCGTCTTGCACAACACAAAAATCGGGAAAGAATATCACTATACACTTTAATGCTCGTGTCAACTTGCTGACTAATAGTAAGTTAACTTGAAATTGTGAAACTTTGAGCACTTCATCAAGTTTAATATGTGGTGTAACATGGAATGAACCAATTGACTCGATAGGCATCTGACCACCATCTAGCAATTGAATATTAGCCAACTTGGGCATACACTTCGGGTCTATTAATTTTATTGAAGAAGTCACATGATCCGTGGCTCCGCTATCAATAATCCAACATAAACTCGAGTGGGAGGCAAGGGGTGTTACTTCAGATGATTTTGTAATAATACCTGTGGCATTTACAAAATGCGGTGAGTTACCGTCATTGTTTTTCCGAAGCAATGCCATGACTTGGTTGTATTCTTCTGTTGTGAGTCTTGGTCCATCATTGGAAGATGGAGGTTTAGCTCCGGTTTCCGTTACTTTGATTGATTTTGCATGATTTGCATTTGAACGACGCTGATTTGGAGGCTTTACATTCTTTCCATGAAGTTTGTGTCCCACCGGGAACCCATGTAGATAATAGCATTGTTCGACGCTGTGGTAATCTTGATCACAATATGAACAGTGCAGCGTATTCTTTTGCTTCTGAACTTGATGAGTTTGAATCGTCTTTGTAGACACCCCATTCTGGACTGTCCAGATTAGCCCTCTTACTTCCTTTGTCGACCCGATGATGATAAACGGTCGAGAACAGTTCAGAGTCGATGGAAGGATGTGAGCTTTGGGTGTTGGACCCTCCTCTTTCAAGCCATTTCAAACCTCTTCAAACCCTTCAAGCCTCGAGCCAAATAAGCCTCAGCAAAGCCATACCTTGCTTACGCCACCCTCTCCTTGGCGTGCGCCAGGTACTTGACATGTGTCGATCATCGACCGTTGACTGAGTTTGACCTGGCGCACGGTAGGTCTGAGGTGGCGTACGGAGGTTTAGGACCGGTCAAATCACCGCTTTTACAGCACGCGACCGAAGCTTTTACGGCTCCAAAGTACAGGGAACAGTGCTCCCAATGATTATCTCCTGCTGGACCGTCCCTCACTCTCTCCTACACCTAGTCCCATGCATTTAATGCATGGGAGGCTACTCACTCAACCCAACCAGCCTTCAACCCAGCTGATCAGCCCTGGTTTCCAGCTCCTCTCTCCTCTATAAATACTCCCCTTTGCATTCATTTGCAAAGGGTTAAGCACATTAACTCTCTAAGCCTTTTCCCTCTCTTCTCTCTTACTCTTGCTCTCCCATTGTAAGAGTGAGATATAGAGAAGTTTCACACCCCCCTCTCTTCACTGAATCAGTTGTTTATACAGCCTCCATCCTCAACAAAGCTCATCACCATCCTTTCTCTCTTGCACCAAAGGTATACCACCTTTGTGCTGCGTTCTGTTTTCAACCCCTGAGGGGAACCAGAAGGGTTCTGGCTAGTAACTGATACTAGTCCAGGCCCCTTTCTGGTAAAATAAATCAGTCGTGGGAGTCACCACATGGCGCACGCCAGCTACGATTAGCCGTACGCCACCTTCGGCTGTACGTGCACAGCTGGCGTGGGGATCATGTAGGGCTCATTTGTTGCTTATTTCTTTATGTCATCACCTTACAGCATGCTAAAAACCAGTCTATTGCTTTCTGTATTTTAGAATTGTTCGAATGTAGCTTTCAATACTTGTACCATTTCCTGTTTTCAAGGCCTCTGGGGTACTTCTGGTCTTGTTCCAGAACCCAGATGATGTAGAGCCAAACACTGGTCAACATACAAACCTGGCGTACGGCCCCTATAGGTGGCGTACGGCACGCTTGTTAAAGGCCAGTGCCTGGCCCTTATATCACAGCTCAATCATGGCCTCTTGTTATCTCCCCACTCTGTTTATGGGGCTTCCAGTCTATTTTCATGACTTCAAGCCATTTCAGCTGTCTGTAATCTGTAAATATGATCATATTATAAACTGTGTGGTTTGTCCTGGGTGTGCACTGGTCCATTCCAGAGCCCAGAGGGTTGAGAACAAAGGCTGTGAGTGATAAAAGGTGGTGTACGCCAGCTTCTTGGTGGCGTGCGCAGGGTATGGTGGCGTGCAGAGGCTCGGCCACTGCATGCCAGCATGTTGCCTGCTCACGCACCTGAGAGACAGCATACACCATTCTGCTCAAACTGCTCTCAGTGCTTGTTTTCAATCTATATTCATTCTATCGATTCAAGCAAATCATCATCCATAAACATTTTTGTCATACAAACTGCAACGTGTTACAGTATTAATCCCTATTAACTGTTCCCCCGCCCTAACTGGCCAAAAATGATCAAATGAGAGAAAAATGCAAATGTTTTAATAAAATGCCCGAGTAGAGACCGATCTTCGGATTGGGCGAGAGGGGTGCCATAAAACCCTTCCCCTCTCGTAACCTGGCTCCCGAACCTCAGATATCGAAGGTGACGACGGACCGGTCTACGCCTTTTTCAAATCAAATCAAACATTTTCCAAATCAGAGCGAAACGTAGCAAACGTTCTCGAGTTCGGTTCCTTGGGTGTTCTTCCGCTAAAACCCGAGTGGCGACTCTGAATCGAAGCGTTTCGCCGCGCTATTTTCCAAAAGGGCCGCCCCCCAAACAAACATCCATTCGAAACCAAAATCGGGCGATTTTCGGGGCGCGTGCCCACAGTGGCGACTCTGCTGGGGAACATTGCATTGATTAATATTTGGCGATTAATACATGAATGAACGATCTTCAAAAGTCTGGCAAAACAGTACGCTCCGCGCTGCTGAAGAACGGAATGGTAACGTAACAGGATCTCAGCATCCGACCAATCCGAACTGGGGCTTTTATTGTTGCTCACTTATGTAGTTTTCTCCAAGTATTGATCAATAAAAGTGGGCCAAGCTTCAAAAGGCATTTTTCAAAAATTTTGCATTTCTCTCTCATTTGGTCAAACTTTGGCATTCTTCATTTGCATCGATGTTGGATAAGCCCCGTTGAGGTGTTTTGGGTAACTGGCACAGTTTACTGGAGCCCGGGGTCCTCGAATGCCCAACAACCTTGGACGATGATGAGTCGTAATACCGTTCGACCATTGCTTTGCTGCACGCATTGCAGTGGGAGGTATACCGCGGCTCTAGTCAGAGGAACCCCTTTAAACCAAAACCAGCCTCGTCATGCGTACAAAGCACTAGAACCTTTCAACCTAAGACAGGAACCTACAGGGTAGGATTACTTGCATCTAACCCCCATAAACTGTCTATGTGTTATTGCTTTCCTTATCGCATGCCTGTACATACATACATCCCGCTTTGCGTAGGAGCATGCTAGGGCGGTTTTAGGTCTGTCTCGAGTTCGCCTCGTGATTGTTAGGACCCTGCCGTGGACCGATGAAGAGTCGTGTATCTCGATATTGCGCGTTATCAATTTCCAAAATCCTTGAGTCAGCGAGACTTTGGGAAATCAGGACTGTTTAAGTCTATTGTCTAAGCCTAGTCGAAGTTTCAAACAGAAAATCAGGAACAAATGGAAAGCATGTCGTGATACCCACACCATCCAGGTTAAAGTGCTAATCACTTACACCATCAAGGCTGTTTACTCCACCTCGGTTATGGTATCACGCCATCTGCATCGAGTTGTTCCGACCTCCAAAGTTGAAACTTCGATAAAGGAATGGTCAAAAGACTTAGATTATCTTGACATCCCTTAGTGTCCATCGATTCAAACAAGGATACACCATCGAAAAGAAATCTGAGGATTCTGGCAGCGTCCGAACGTCATGAGACAAACTCGTTTCTAGAGTCTAGGAGGACACTGACGACGATGACATGCGCATTGCATTTTTTTCAAATTCTTTCAAAAGCTTGCTGCAGGAACGCCACTGAGTTCTCATTTACTTTGCTGTCCAAAGCTCTAGGCCATCACCTTCATCGATCATCAATCCAAAATGGCATCACAAACAGATATGGCTGAACTGAAGAGGGTTGTAGAGGAACTAAGTCACAAAATGGACAAACAAATGATCATGGTCCAGGGGCTAGTTGACCTCTTTACCACCATAGCACCGCAGTCGGATATGGGGCCAATCGAGGAATCCTCTCAAGCCTGCCACGCTCCTGCCGTCGGAAAGTGCTCGAAGGACATGTTCAAAGACCTGGCTGAGTTTCATGAAGGCAGGACTTATCCGAAGGAGAATGTTGGATCCTTTTTCAAAGCCTATGCTGAAAGGGAGGATATGTGCAATAAAGAAATCAATCCCAAAGGCAAAAGAGTGCATCATGTCCCTCAATCCGATCGTCGGAACCCACCGAGGACCTTCTCTCGCTTCTCCACACCGTTGTCCTCAATTTATGAGAAGCTCCTCGAAGCTGGCTTCCTCAAGCCACTCCTTCCAACTACTTCACCTCGAACATTCCCGGCATCCTACAATTCAAATGCCTATTGTGCCTTCCATCAAATGCCTGGCCATCTCACTGATGCCTGCTTCCGCCTTTGACATGCCATTCAAGATCTCATCGACAATGGCATCATCCCAGCTCCGCTCCCATCTAGGCCCAGTGTCATCTCTGAGCCCCTGCCTCAACATGTTTCTAACTCACATGTTAGTCAAATATCTACCACCTCCACTCAAATCAACCCTACCTCCACCATATTCAATCAATCCAAACCAGTCGTGTCTCCCCCATCCGAGCCCGAGGTTAACCTGATGGTCATAGATGCAATCAAGATTTTTACTGCCGACACCTGGGTTGGCAGTGATCAGGAGCCTGCAAAGGAGGAATTCAAGAGGAAGCTTGATCAATCAAAGGAGAAGGCGGACAAGCTGTGGTCCTGTAGTCATGAGGACTTTGGGGCTGTTGTTCAAGGAGTTCCTTCAAGTGAGTCGGATTGAAGGAGCTGAAGCGCTGTTGCTTGGGCCTGTCATCCTCTAACTCCCACCTCTCTGCAAGGAAGTCAAGAGTAACTATAAAAGTTGCATTTTCAAATCGCGTCTATTTTGCATTGACACTTTCGAGTCTGAGTCTGACACAGTGTCTGTCAAGTCGTCTGAGTCTAGCTCTGAGTCGGAGTTTGTGTCTCTTGGCCCTCCATGTCGTAGCTTCTACCCTCAACTCGAGTCTTTTTGTTGTACTTGGCAACCCCGAGGGTTTTATGATATGCGTTATCCTGCTTCTAAGTACTTTGCGGCTTTTGAATAAACTGTGTCGACCCCGACGACGAAGGGATAGATTTCGATGGGATCATCCCCAAGGAAATGTGTTCCCTCGCCGAAAGGGAAGACGAAAGGCATGCTCAGCCTCTAAAAGAAGAAGTAATTTCTAATAAACTTGAAAGATGATATAAACCCCCCCCAGGAGTTTCAAAATTGTTCCGGCGCTGTCCCAGAAGAGCATTGTGCCCGTTCAAAGAATTCAACAACATCTTAGCATGGTCTCACAAAGACACACCTGGTGTCGATCATGAGATAAAGAAGCATTAAATCCCCTGCTATCGGATGCCAGATCAGAAAGCAGAAGCTCAGAAGGTCCCAGGCCTTATACCATGTTCAAAATAGTGACAACAGTGTTCCATCAAGCGCACATTAAAAAGGTGCAAAAGTGGCCTGGAGCAAGGCGTTTCCAGCCGGGGCAATCAGGACCCTTTTACTGTCAAAGTCATTCTATCTGGGGCTGCGATCAAAAATCATCGACCTCGACGGCGACAAATTCAATACCGTGGTCAACATGGATCAATTCAAGTGCTACTTTTCCCTGAGAGAAGCTCGTTGGGCTGAAAGCCACAAGGGTGGGCAGTTCCAAGCAAAAGTTAGAGCAGCCTGCTAGACCGAAAACCTAAGGAGGCGGTCTAGGCAAAAATAAATAGGCAAAAAGTTGAAAGCTCGCTAGGCCGAAACCTGAAAGGTGGCACTAGGCAAAAGTTAGGGTGTAAAAGGAGAGGTGAAATACACGAGTGAACCTTTGCCTGAACTACGTTTTGACCTGATTCCCCAGAAGGGGATACGTAGGCAGTCTCTCTCTTCGAGACTCGGTCATAATCTATCAACTGGATCTCAAGTTTTGGCTTTGGTGCACCACGTTGGCCGCTTGAACTATGTTTTGACAAATCCTTCCCTGAGGTTCGGTCACAATCTATCAATTGGATCCAAGGCTTTGGTACATCGCCGTAGTCAAGAAGAAAACAAGCTTCATTTGTGCAGAAGGGGGGAAAACCTTTCGTCTTTCAATTTTATTTCAAACTACTTCTTCAATTTCAAAGCTGAGCAAAAGTCCTAAAATATCTGAAGCATCAAAAACAGAACAAAATGCTTGCGAGGCCTAACAGCTCACAGTTTATTCTAAGTCAGCAGAGCCTAGTGTAAGCAACCGCAGAGGATTTGTAGTCATGCGCGCTAATCCAAAGTTTACGCGCTTTTGTTCAAAGTTATGCACATTGGTCTCAAACCCGTGCGCTTCTTCAATCCAGCTGCAGTCAAAAGCAGTCAGCTACTACTGCCGACTCGTCTTTTTCCATCTCAAGTTCAAAGCACCTCGAATACCATTCAATGGGCTTTTGCCAAGTTTTTCTATACCGTGCAAGTCATGCGGACCTAATGTGACTGCACGGGGGTGTCGGTTTCAGTCCGGGCCTATATGAGTAATCTCTTTGCGTCTTTTTGTCCATCTTTGCGACAATTTTCGAGTGCTTTAATCTGTTTCCCATTCTGGGGCTTTCTTCTCAATTTTATTTGTTTGTACAGGTCATTGTACATCTATTTGACCTTACGTAAGCGTCAGTTTCACCTGTCCACTAGACATTTGAATTTTTGGCTCATCAAAGCCCAAGATTTCATTTTTCCGCGAATCTAAGAGTCCGCCTCTTATCCTGGGGCTTCTTCTCTCTTTTCATTCGAGCTAGGCAAGTCTATACATATACGTGTGTCTGTGTGTCGACTCAGCTCACTTGTCAATGCAAATTAGATATTAGTGGTGGGTTTATGCACTCTGTCTCAAAGGAGAGTCAATAAACTGAAAAATGTAACTTTTACATTGCTACCCTAGCTTCTATCTTCTATCCAAGCAGTGGAATCGTGTGAACAACAAGAGTATGTCAGCCCATGGCAAAGCAAAACATATCTATGGGGCACATCTGCCTAAGCATCAAGGAAGGGGCAACCAGGCCCAATGTCGTCACTATGTCAACTGAGGCACACCAGCCCGCTCAATGCCCCTCTATTTTGGCACGCAAACCCGAAACTCAAAAGCAGCTGGCAGTGAAGTAAAGAGACTCAGTGGTAGTCCTCAGGCGTCATCGTCCTCTTAGGAGCCGCCGTTAGCTTGCATCTGCATTTTCAATTTGTGCATACAATTGAATACATATCATTGCATATTGTATATCAACTGTTGAAAACAGGAAAAGTCTATCAAGTGCCAAAGCATGCCTGTCCAGTATCAAAAGCAGCAAGTAATCAGGATTTTGGGGGTTCACACCTGGGATCTAGTCACTATTGGAACTAAAACCGGAGCTGCTGCTTTGGGATAGTGCAATTGCAAAGGGTGATGCCACATGTCGCTCTCCCTATCCATTTCTCCATGACAAATATCAAGCACACAACCTCAACGACGGTCAGCCATATCGTCCCTTCAAATCAATTCAATCAACGACGGTCAGCCATATCGTCCTTCTCAAATCAACGACGGTCAGTCATATCGTCCTTCTCAATTCAACGACGGCCAGCCATGTCGTCCTCAAAGTCAATTCAATGCAACGACGATCAGAATGTCGTCCACTTCAATCCATCAACGGCAATCAGCCATATCGCCCGTTTCCAACCCTTCACGGCATTCAGAATATCGCCCGCCGTTCAACTCAGCGGCCGCCCATCCAATCAATCACCATAACGGCGGTCTGCCCGTCTAATCAATCTATAACAACCGTCCGCCTATCCTGATCCATATCTATGTATAGCAAGTGCAACTTCCAACAGTCTTATTGCTCTGTCTCGGATGGTCTTTGATAAGGAGATTGGCTCTGGTTCCCAACAGATGGAATTTAACCTACCTGACACGACCTACCCGTGGCTGTTGAAGTTTCTGTAGGCCGAAGAAGGTTCGATCCCCCAGGGTAATGATTTGTCCGCAACTGATTAATCCCCAGGAGAGTCCGCCTCGGCATTCAATGATGGTCTGCCCATCCCCGTTTCCCAACAAAGTTCAAACCCTCTTTCAATCAAATCAACGATGGTTCAACGAGTCGTCCCTCAACGATGACCCACCGTCTCAAATCAACGATGGTTTAACGAGTCGTCCCTCAATGATGACCCACCGTCTCAAATCAACGATGGTTTAACGAGTCGTCCCTCAACGATGACCCACCGTCTCAAATCAACGATGGTTTAACGAGTCGTCCCTCAACGATGACCCACCGTCTCAAATCAACGATGGTTTAACGAGTCGTCCCTCAACGATGACCCACCGTCTCAAATCAACGATGGTTTAACGAGTCGTCCCTCAATGATGACCCACCGTCTCAAATCAACGATGGTTTAACGAGTCGTCCCTCAACGATTACCCACCGTCTCAACTCAACGATGGTTTAACGAGTCATCCCTTAAAAATGACCCACCGTCTCAAGTCAACGATGGTTTAACGAGTCATCCCTTAAAAATGACCCACCGTCACAAGTCAACGATGGTTTAACGAGTCATCCCTTAAAAATGACCCACCGTCTCAAGTCAACGATGGTTTAACGAGTCATCCCTTAAAAATGACCCACCGTCACAAGTCAACGATGGTTTAACAAGTCATCCCTTAAAAATGACCCACCGTCACAAGTCAACGATGGTTTAACGAGTCGTCCCTCAACGATGACCCACCGTCACAAGTCAACGGCGATCAGAACATCGTCCCGTTCAATTCATCAACGGCGGTCAGAACATCGTCCGGTTCAATTCATCAACGGCGACCAGAACATTGTCTTGCTCAATTCGTCAACGACGATCAGAATACCATTCGATAGGTCTGTCCATCTGCGACTGATTATTCCCCAGGAGAGTCTGCCTCGGCCTGCCCTGAACAAATACCTTCCCTTCAGTCTTGCTTCAAATGCATCTTCCAGCAGCCTTATTGCTTTGTCTCGGATGGTCTTTGATAAGGAGATTGGCTCTGATTCCCAACAGATGGAATTTAACCTACCTGACACGACTTACCCGTGGATGTTGGAGTTTCTTTGTATCGAGGACGGTTTTGGTCCCCCATCAACGACGGTCCACCCGTCCAATTCTAAATCAACGACGGTCCACCCGTCCAGTTTCAAATCAACGGCGATCCTTCCGCCCAACTTCAAATCAACGACGGTCCACCCGTCCAGTTTCAAATCAACGGCGATCCTTCCGCCCAACTTCAAATCAACGACGGTCCACCCGTCCAATTTCAAATCAACGGCGGTCCACCCGTCCAACTTCAAATCAACGACGGTCCACCCGTCCAATTTCAAATCAACGGCGGTCCACCCGTCCAATTTCAAATCAACGACGGTCCACCCGTCCAATTTCAAATCAACGGCGGTCCACCCGTCCAACTTCAAATCAACGACGGTCCACCCGTCCAATTTCAAATCAACGACGGTCCACCCGTCCAACTTCAATTCAACGACGGTCCACCCGTCCAACTTCAAATCAACGACGGTCCACCCGTCCAACTTCAATTCAACGACGGTCCACCCGTCCAATTTCAAATCAACGACGGTCCCCCCGTCCAACGACGGTCCGCCCGTCCAACTTCAAATCAACGACGGTCCGCCCGTCCAACTTCAAATCAACGACGGTCCGCCCGTCCAACTTCAAATCAACGACGGTCCGCCCGTCCAACTTCAAATCAACGACGGTCCACCCGTCCAACTTTTGCCCTCTGCGAGCAGCAGTCTTTCTCAAATAATATGTCGGGTTGAACTCACCGACCAGGTTCTTTAAGGTTCATGCCTTCTTTATCTTGCTCAGGATAGTCGAGAGTAGGGTGTCTAGACAACCTTTGACGTTACTTGTCTCCACTCAAACAAATGGTGCTCCAAGTGCCGTCAAAGGGGGGCTTCTGTAGACACCCCATTCTGGACTGTCCAGATTAGCCCTCTTACTTCCTTTGTCGACCCGATGATGATAAACGGTCGAGAACAGTTCAGAGTCGATGGAAGGATGTGAGCTTTGGGTGTTGGACCCTCCTCTTTCAAGCCATTTCAAACCTCTTCAAACCCTTCAAAGCTCGAGCCAAATAAGCCTCAGCAAAGCCATACCTTGCTTACGCCACCCTCTCCTTGGCGTGCGCCAGGTACTTGACATGTGTCGATCATCGACCGTTGACTGAGTTTGACCTGGCGCACGGTAGGTCTGAGGTGGCGTACGGAGGTTTAGGACCGGTCAAATCACCGCTTTTACAGCACGCGACCGAAGCTTTTACGGCTCCAAAGTACAGGGAACAGTGCTCCCAATGATTATCTCCTGCTGGACCGTCCCTCACTCTCTCCTACACCTAGTCCCATGCATTTAATGCATGGGAGGCTACTCACTCAACCCAACCAGCCTTCAACCCAGCTGATCAGCCCTGGTTTCCAGCTCCTCTCTCCTCTATAAATACTCCCCTTTGCATTCATTTGCAAAGGGTTAAGCACATTAACTCTCTAAGCCTTTTCCCTCTCTTCTCTCTTACTCTTGCTCTCCCATTGTAAGAGTGAGATATAGAGAAGTTTCACACCCCCCTCTCTTCACTGAATCAGTTGTTTATACAGCCTCCATCCTCAACAAAGCTCATCACCATCCTTTCTCTCTTGCACCAAAGGTATACCACCTTTGTGCTGCGTTCTGTTTTCAACCCCTGAGGGGAACCAGAAGGGTTCTGGCTAGTAACTGATACTAGTCCAGGCCCCTTTCTGGTAAAATAAATCAGTCGTGGGAGTCACCACATGGCGCACGCCAGCTACGATTAGCCGTACGCCACCTTCGGCTGTACGTGCACAGCTGGCGTGGGGATCATGTAGGGCTCATTTGTTGCTTATTTCTTTATGTCATCACCTTACAGCATGCTAAAAACCAGTCTATTGCTTTCTGTATTTTAGAATTGTTCGAATGTAGCTTTCAATACTTGTACCATTTCCTGTTTTCAAGGCCTCTGGGGTACTTCTGGTCTTGTTCCAGAACCCAGATGATGTAGAGCCAAACACTGGTCAACATACAAACCTGGCGTACGGCCCCTATAGGTGGCGTACGGCACGCTTGTTAAAGGCCAGTGCCTGGCCCTTATATCACAGCTCAATCATGGCCTCTTGTTATCTCCCCACTCTGTTTATGGGGCTTCCAGTCTATTTTCATGACTTCAAGCCATTTCAGCTGTCTGTAATCTGTAAATATGATCATATTATAAACTGTGTGGTTTGTCCTGGGTGTGCACTGGTCCATTCCAGAGCCCAGAGGGTTGAGAACAAAGGCTGTGAGTGATAAAAGGTGGTGTACGCCAGCTTCTTGGTGGCGTGCGCAGGGTATGGTGGCGTGCAGAGGCTCGGCCACTGCATGCCAGCATGTTGCCTGCTCACGCACCTGAGAGACAGCATACACCATTCTGCTCAAACTGCTCTCAGTGCTTGTTTTCAATCTATATTCATTCTATCGATTCAAGCAAATCATCATCCATAAACATTTTTGTCATACAAACTGCAACGTGTTACAGTATTAATCCCTATTAACTGTTCCCCCGCCCTAACTGGCCAAAAATGATCAAATGAGAGAAAAATGCAAATGTTTTAATAAAATGCCCGAGTAGAGACCGATCTTCGGATTGGGCGAGAGGGGTGCCATAAAACCCTTCCCCTCTCGTAACCTGGCTCCCGAACCTCAGATATCGAAGGTGACGACGGACCGGTCTACGCCTTTTTCAAATCAAATCAAACATTTTCCAAATCAGAGCGAAACGTAGCAAACGTTCTCGATTTCGGTTCCTTGGGTGTTCTTCCGCTAAAACCCGAGTGGCGACTCTGAATCGAAGCGTTTCGCCGCGCTATTTTCCAAAAGGGCCGCCCCCCAAACAAACATCCATTCGAAACCAAAATCGGGCGATTTTCGGGGCGCGTGCCCACAGTCTTATTGTTCTGATCTGCAAAGGAATATGTCGGACCTTGTGACTTATGATCTGCAAGCATGGCATGGTGGTTCATGTTGTCGCGATTGAGAGAGACTTCAATCTGCTTTTCTTGTTGGAGAACGAGTGAATAGACTCGACGTGTATCGGGTAGAGGCTGCATTAACAAAATTTGACCACGAACGGGACCACAATTTTCATTCAATACCATGAGAAATTGCATGACTTTCTCCTTTTCATCCCTTTTGTTGAGGTTCTACAATCCACCACATGTGCAAATCACCATCTGATGATAGGATGAAAGTTCATCCCACAAAGCTTTCAGTTTAGTGTAACAGATAGAGATGGACTACTGCCCTTATCTGTGTTCCCCGATTTCTTACTTGATCTGATAAATTCTCAAGTCGTTTCCTTGAGAGAAACGCTCTTGTAGGTCTGCCCAGACCTCTGCTGATGTTTCAGCGTAAATCACGCTAGTTGCTATGTGTGGGCAATGCGATTTGCCCGAAGATGCTGCCGGTTCGCGGGAGCGCTTTTGAAGCTGGACGTCAAGCGCTCGCGAAAATACAGAGTCGCCACTCGGGTTTGAAGGTCCGACACCCAAGGAACCGTATTTCGAAGCACCTGCCGCGCTGTTTGATTTGAAAAAGTTAAGGAACCAGTCCGTCATAACCATATCTGGGTTCGGGAGCCAGGTTACGAGAGGGGAAGGGTTTTATGGCACCCCTCTCGCCCAATCCGGAGATCGGTCTCTACTTAGGCATTTGCGTAAATGTTGTTTGTTTGCGATTCTGTTTGATTAATCAATTTTTAGCCAATTAGGGCGGGGGAACAGTTAAAGGGGATTAAAACTGTAACATGTTTGCAGGATGTGATAGATAGCATGGATGAGCAGTTAGTATAGGATGAGAACAGATTGCTGTGGGAGTTTAAACAAACTGGGGAGCCCCTGTTTTGGAGTGACGTGCGCAGGAAGAAACCAACGTGCACTGAACAAGTCACTACATGTTGTTTACTCCTGCGCGCATAATTCCAAGACAAGCACGCGCCGGTGAGCTTAAAACCCACAGCTCTTATTCTCAAACCTTCTGGGCTCTGGAAGGACCAGTGCACACCCAGGACAAACCACGCAGTTTATAGGCAGCATAATATACAGTTTAAAGGCTTAAAAGCCCTACAAATGAATAAAGCACCCCATAAACAGTGTGGGGACAGAATAACAGTCTAAATCCAAGTTACCCGTGCAAGGCCATTCACTGGTCAGAGGCAAACCATCACGCGATGGAGTCACACTGTCGCGCGAGGGTGCGCCCTGGCGCGCGATGGTGCGACCTGGCGCACTGTCGCGCGATGGACTGAGTCTGTCGCGCGATGGTGCGCCCTGGCGCAGGATGGTTGCGCCCTGGCGCAACCAGACCAGTGCTTGGTTCACATTTTCTGGGTTCTGGGACAGGTCCAGAATTATCCCAGGGGTATTCCAAAACAGAAAACATGCAAATTGAACTACAACTAGCAATTTCTAACAAAAGAAAGCAATAAACTGGTTATTATCATGCTTACAAAGTGATCTATATACACATGAATGCAAAACAGTAGGACACCAATCCCCACGCGGTCCATCTCATGCAGCACCGGAGTGTCGCGCGAGAGAGTGGGACCATCGCGCGTTGGTTCCTACCATGACGGTTTTTGAAACCTTGCCAGCTTTAGGACCAGGACTGGTATTGATTACCAGCCTTGGCCCTGCCAGCCCCCCTCAGGGATCAGAACAGAAACAGAACAAAGGTAAGCTATACCTTTGGTTTGAGTTTGAAACGAAATTTGAGCTTCGAATTGAATTGAAGTTGGTTGGGATGTTTGAGGATTGTTGAGTGTGAGAAAATGGGGAGAGAAAGAACAAGCTATGTTCTTTGATTACATGGAGTGTAATCTTTTGTCAAAACTTGAACCCTTTTTATGAATGAACCATGGGGGTATAAATAGGGGGAGATGGAGGTAGGTTCGGGCTGCAAAGAGAGGAGTTCAGCTAGTCCACGAGGCCTGGCTGAGGTTGCATTGGTGGCCAACTGTCCTCCTTCAGAAAGGTTGGTGGTAGGTTGGACCATCGCGCGACGGAGTCAGTCTGTCGCGCGATGGTGCGCCCTGGCGCACTGTCGCGCGATGGAGTGACTCTGGCGCGCGATGGTGCGCCCGGGCGCACTGTCGCGCGATGGAGCCAAATCGTCGCGCGATGGTGCGCCCTGGCGCCGGATGGTTGCGCCCAGGCGCGAGATGATTGCGCCCTGGCGCGGACCAGCAAGGTTTTTGGTTTTTGAAGTGGCTTAGGCTAGGTTAGGTTCAAGGGTTTTGCAAACACTCAAAGCTCAAATACGCTATCATTCCCAGGGTGTTCTTGATCCATTTCATCATAGGGGAATCAAAAACCGTAAGTAAACTAATCTGGAAGCCCAGATTGGGGTGTCTACAGTAGCCCCTCTTTGACGGCACTTGAAGCACCATCGACTTGGTACAAGTAACGTCAAAGAATTCTAGACACCCCTCAAGGCAATCCAGAGCAAAGCATACTAGCAAAGTAGACAAGTAAACTTAAGGAACCTGATCGGTGGAATGGACTGTCTGGTCCATTGCCGGGGATGGAAGTAGAAGTGGACGAGCGAATCGCCGCTTGTTGATCAAATTTGGATAGGACAGGCTGTCGCTGCAGATGTGGACGGGACAGGCCGTCGTTGCAGGGGATCAAGCTATCCTCGGCACAAAGTATTCCAACAAACACGGGTAGGTCGTGTCAGGCAGGTCGAATTCCATCTGTTGGGAATCAGGGCCAATCTCCTTATCATAGACCATCCGAGACAGAGCAATAAGCCTGTTGGAAAATGTGCGTGAAGCTAGACTGATATGAAGGTAGTTGTTTGGGGCAGGCCGAGGCGGACTCTCCTGGGGAACAACAAGTTGCGGATGGGTGGACCATTGAACAAGCAATCGGAGGATAATCTGATCATCGTTGTGGATTGTATGAACGATATGGCTAAATCCCGTTGATGGATTTGACAGGACCGGCTGTCGTGGGTGCGGACGGAGAGATCAATGAGCTGAGTGATCAAACCGCTGAGGAATTTGACAGTATGGGAGGATCATTAGTATAAATGATCGAACCGTTGCAGACAGGATGAGACAATCATCAGTATAAATGATCGAGCCGTTGAAGTCTGGAGGGGAGGATCATCAGTATAAATGACCGAACCGTTGCAGACAGGATGGGACAATCATCAGTATAAATGATCGAGCCATTGAGAAATGGACAGGACCGGCTGTCGTTGATTTGAGACGGGCAGATCAGTGTGCAGAATGATCGAGCCGTTGAGAAATGGACAGGACCGGCTGTCGTTAATTTGTTATGCAGAAGATTTTATCGCATCCTGCTATGAGAACAATGTCGCAAGAGATTTTCGATCGCATCCGCTGACAAACAATAACAAAACCGCAGGAGATTGCATCGCATCCTTCGGCCAACAAATCGAGAGTTAGGGAGATTTCCATCGCCTCCGTTAACAAACAGAACAAAACCGCAGGAGATAGCATCGCATCCTTCGGCCAACAAATCGAGAGTTAGGGAGATTTCCATTGCCTCCGTTAACAAACAGAACAAAACCACAGGAGATTGAATCGCATCCTTTGGCAAACAAATCGAGAGTTAGGGAGATTTCCATCGCCTCCGCTAACCAACAAGAACAACACCGCAGGAGATAGCATCGCATCCTTCGGCAAACAAAGCTTGATGGTAACCATTCTGGCCACCTTCCTGTTTTCAACAGTTGATATACACAATATGCAATGTTGTATACAAACAAAATGCACAAATTGAAAATGCAGACCCTAGCTAAGGGCGGCTCCTCGGAGGACAATGATGCCTAAGGACTACCACTGAGCCCCATTACTTTATTGCCTTTTGCTTCTGAGATGCGCATCTAGATAGATAGATATTGAGTGGGCTGACGTGCCCAGTTGACATGTAGCGGTGTGGCATTGGGCCTGCATGCCCTTTCTTCAATGCTTGGGCTGATAAGCCCCAGAGATATGCTTTGCTTGGCCTTGGACTGACGTGCCCCTGCTGTCTCAAGAGAGTCCACAGCTTGTGGATTACAGATGCAAGAGTAGCAATGTAAAAATTGCATTTTTCAGTTTATTGACATATAAACCATGCGCTAATATCTAATTTGCATTGACAAGTGAACTGAGTCGACACACAGACACACATATATGTACAGACGTGCCTAGCTCGAACGAAAAAGGGGAAAGAGCCCCAGGGAACAATGCGAACCCTTAGACACATGGAATACAATGAAATTTTGGGCATTAACGTGCCAAAACTCACAATATCCCTAAACAGGCGAAACTGACACTTGTAAGGTCAAACATATGTACGGTGACCTGGATGAACAAATAGAACTGAGAAAAGCATCTCGACATGACAATGGATTGAAATCTAGAAAAATGCCACAAAGATGGACATAAGACGCAAATGAAGACACGTATAGGCCCGGACTGAAACTGACACCCCCGTGCAGTCACATTAAGTCTACACGGTATGACCAAACTTGTCAATAGCCCCTTAAACAGGACTCGAAGGCAGTAGCAGACTGCTATCGATTGTTGTACGAATTGAAAAAGTGCGCGCAGGGTTGAGACCAACGCACATAACTACGAATCAAATGTGCCTGAACCTCAAACTAGCGTACATGACTGCAAAGCTACTGCAACTGCTCACATCAGACTTCGCTGAACTTAGAATAAACTGTGAGCCATTAGGCCTCGCCAGCATTTCGTTCTGTTTTTTATGCTTAAATTCTTTTAAGGCTTTATGCTCAGCTTTGAAATTAAAGTAGTAGTTTGCAATAAAACTGAAAGACAAAAGGTTTTCCCCGTCAGACGCCTCCCATGCAGCTTGATCTTCGAACCTCTTCGACCTTTGGTGTGTACCAAACGTCAACCATGGATCCAATTGATAGATTGTGACCGAGTCTCAAAGAGAGACTGCCTACGTATCCCAAGCTAGGGAATCAGGTCAAAACGTAGTTCAGGCTAAGGTTCACTCGAGTATTTACCTCACCTTTTACGCTCTAACTTTTGCCTAGAACCGCCACTTTGGGTTTTCGGTCTAGCGAGCTTTCAAATATTGCCTTTACTTTTGCCTAGACCACCTTCATAGGTTTTTAGTCTAGCAGGCTGCTCTAACTTTTGCTTGGAACTGCCCACCCTTGGGGTTTTCAGCCCAACGAGCTTCTCTCAGGGAAAAGGCTTTTGAATTGATCCATGCTGACCAAGGTATTTGAATTTTTTGCCGTTGAGGTCAAAGAAATGGCTGCACCCCCAGATGAAATGGCTATAAGGTCCAAAGTGCTTCAGTTGACATGCCTTGCTCGAGGCCACTTTTGAACTTTCCAATTTGTGCTTGGCGGAACGCTGTTCCTGCAAATTTGAGGATGGTATGAGGTGCTGGACCTTCTGAGCTTCTGCTTTTTGGCTTGGCATCCGGTAGCAGGGGGATTTGATGTTTTACTTTATCTCAGGGTCAACGTTAGGCATGTCATTTGAGAGACCCTGCCAAAACATTGATGAACTCTTCGAGCCTATCTGACTGGACACAATGCTCCTCTGGGAACAGCTTTGAACCAAATTTGAACCATTGGGAGGTTGTCCTTGTCTTTCAAGTTTATTTGAAAACTACTATTTCAATCATTAGGCTGAGCATGCCTTTTGTCTTCCCTTTCGGCGAGGGAACACATTTCCTTGGGGATGATCCCATCGAAATCTATCCCTTCGTCGTCAGGGTCGACACAGTTTATTCAAAAGTCAGCAAAGTACTTAAAAGCAAGATAATGTATAAAGAAAGCCCCTCGGGGTTGCCAAGTACAGCAGACTCAAAACTTGAAACAAAAGCTACGATATGGAGGGCCAAGAGGCACAACCTCCGACTCAGAGCTAGACTTAAACAAACGCAAATGACTCTGTGTCAAACTCAGACAAAACGCCAATGCAAACTAGACGCGGTTTGAAAATGCAATATTTAAAAAGCTACCCATAGCTTCCACAAAAAGAGGTAGGATCCAGCGGGTGTCAGGCCCAAGCAACAGCACTTCGGCTTCCTTAGCTTCTTTGACCAAACCTACTTGGTGCTCCTTTGAACAATGGACCTCAGCCGGCCAGTCTTCCCCTTTGCAAGCTCCTCATTACTGTCAATCCAGGTGTTGGCAGAGAAAACCTCAATTGCCCAACCTACAGCCATCATGTTAACCTCCAGTTCAAATGGGATGGATACGACTGGTTTGGGTTGGCTTTGTGGGACGATATAGTGGCTAGGGTTGAATATAGTGGAGCTAGGGTTAATTTGAGTGGAGGTGATAGATATCTGACCAACCAGAGGGTCAGAGTTGTGTTGAGGCAAGGAGTTGGAAATGACGTTAGGCTTTGGTGGAACATGAACCGTGCCATTGTCAATGAGATCTTGAATCTCATGTCGAAGACGATAGCATGCGTCAGTAGGATGGCCAGGCATTTGGTGGAAGGCACAGAAGAGGTGAGGCTTGTAACCAGAAGGCGGGACTTTTGGCGGAGAAGTTGGGGTCAAGGGTTTGAGATGCCCAGATTTGACAAGTTTTTCCATCACTGCGGACAGAGGTGCCTCGAAGGCAGAGAAACTCCGAGGTTGGGTTCGGGCCCGGTAGCTTTGGGCGTTTTGAACCTGATTGACATCGGCAGCGCGATTAGAGTCGAAAGCTGGAGCATCGCTCCCACTTGTAGCTGTATTGGAGTAGTTGCTGTTACCAAACAGTGTGCTACTGTTTCCAGAATAGGGCCGCGGCTTCGCTTTCTGTGAGGAGGACTCTCCCCTAGGCAAAATTCCACTCTGCAGTGCATCTTCAATGGCCAGGCCAGACTCAAAGAAAGTCTCAAAGTTTGCAGATGCTTGAACAAGAACCAGGTGCCTGGCATAATCTGGTTGGAGATTGCGGGAGATGATGCGGAGTTGATCCCTCTCGCTCGGGCGCTCAGTCATTAGAGCGGCTTTGGCTCTCCACCTCTTAACAAAATCCGCAAAGGACTCATTTGCTTCCATTCTGGTGGACTCCAACTCACGAGTAGTCATCTTGAGCTGAGAGTTATAATTGTACTGCGAGACAAAGGCAGCCCCTATGTCTTCCCAAGTTCTTCTTTTGGAGATGTCAAGCGACATGAACCAATGGAAGGCAGGCCCAGAGAGAGTCTGAGGAAAAAGCTGAGACATGGCCTCACTTTCTACACCCAACAACTTCATTGCAGCATGGTAGCCAAAGAGATGAGTCTTGGGATCACTGCTCCCATCGAACTTAACCAAGTCAGGCATCTTGAATTTGTCAGGAAGCCTAGCATTAGGGTACAAACAGAGACGATCCAGGTCAATTCCCCCTGCAGTGATCTTCTCGGATTTTGAAACAGCTTCTTCCAGCTTAGCCATCTTGGCCATAAGTTCAGCTATGTCAGGGTTTTGAACAGGCCTAACAACAGCGGGGTTTGGATTTGGAGCAGGCACACGAGCCTTTCTAGGGTTGGGCTGAACAATGAAACGCCCTGCATGGTTTGGATCCTCGATAAAGACAGGTTCTGCATGAACATCCTCATCGTCCTCGCCTTCCTCTTCGGCTGCTGATGGAAGACGAGTGTTGATAAGGTCATTCAGGCGAGTGATGGAGGCATCAGTCTGGGTGGCTCTCTGTTGCATAACAGTGATACTGTTCTGGAGGTTCATGAGCATGGATTCCAGAGTGAGCGGTTGAGGTTGATCTGCCATTGCAGGTTTTTCAATGGAGCTTGATGAAGAAGCTGAAGATGGGGAAGCCGGCGGCGTGGCTTTTTGCAATATCGATGGCGAACCCGACTGTAGGGTGGCCAACAGTGAACTTGGAGAAGCCTCCGTTATGATTGACAGGGAATCTAGCCTGACAAGCCTTTGAACCGGATGCTGATGCAGACGTCCCCAAGTAGGTTTGGCTCTTCCTTTCGGTACTCTCTTGTTCGGTGCAATGGTTCCAAACTAAACAGTAAAGTAATTGAAAGCTCAGTGACGTTCCTGCAGCAATTAGAATGCAATGCACACGACATCGTCGGTGTCCTCCTAGACTCTACAACTACAGACGAGTCTGTCTCATGATGTTTGGACGCTGCCAAAATCCTCGGAAATCTTTTCCAGGGTGTATCCTTTGAATAGATCGACTAACACTAAGAGATGTCAAAATAGTCTAAGCCTTTGACTATTCCGTTCTCGAAATTTCAACTTTGGAGTTCGAAACGAAACAACTCAGTATTGATGACATGACACCTTAACTTTGAACTCCGCGGTGTATAGTGACTTCGCACTTCAACCTGGGTAGTGCCAGTGTCATGGCATCCATACTTTGTGGTTCCTTATTTTCGGTTGAAACTTCAATCGGGCATGAGCCAAGGACTTAAAAAGGTTTGATTTCCCAAAGTTTTGTTGATCTAAGGACTTTGAAAATTGACAACGTGCACCATCGAGATGCACGACTCTTCATCGGGCCTAGCAGCGTCCTAATAAGCATAAGACAGACTCGAAAGAGAGACAACCTAGAAGCCGCCCTAAACATGCTTCTACGCAAAACAGTATGTATGTACAGAAATAGAGACGAATTTGCCTCACGAATTTCAGACGTTGCCAGAATCCTCAGAATTCTTTTCGGCCATGTGTCCTTGAGTAGATCGTCAGATCCTAAAAGATATCAAAATAGACTAAATCTTCGACTAGTCCCATTTGAAGGTTCAACTTTGAATTTGGAACAACTTAGTGGTGATGACATGGCACCTTAACCTTGAACACGGCGGTGTATAGTGACTTCGCACTTCAACCTGGGTGGCACCAGTGACACGGCATCACTACTTTTGTTGTTCCATATTTTCGGTTGAATTCTTAACCGGGCATGAGCCAAGGATGTAATAAATTTTGATTTCTCAAAGTCTCATTGAACTAAGGACTTTGCGATTGATAACGAACATTCAACAGAATGAACGACTCCTCATCGGGTCCAACAATGTCTTAGACTGCGCAAGACAAACTCGAAAGGAAGAACCATTCTAAGCATGCTCCTATGCGAAATAATGTATGTACAGTACATGCGATAGGGAAAGCAGTAACACGTTGACAGTATATGGGGGTTAGATGCAAGTAATCTTACCCTGTAGGTACCTGTCCTAGTTTGGAGAGTTCTAGTGCTTTGTATATGCAAAGGCTGGCTTTGGCTTGTAACAGGTTCCTCGGACTAGAGCCAAGATATACCTCCCGCTACCCGCGTAACCGCAGAGCAACAGTCGAACGGTAGAATGACTCATCATCGTCGAAGGTTGTTGGTCATTCGGGGTCCCCGGGCTCCGGTAAACCGTGCCGGCTTGCCAAAACGATCCAACGAGGCTTATCCCACATCGATGCAAATGAAGAATGCTAAAAAAGTTTGATTAATGGAACAGAATCGCAAATTCGCAAATGCCTTTTCAAATTTGGCTCTCTTTATTGATCAATACTTAGAAGAAACTACACGAGAGAACAATCGGAAAAGCCCCAGATTGGATGGCCGGACACGAGGTCCTGTTAAATCACCAATCCTTTCTTTAGCAGTGCGAAGCTCACTATTTTGACAGGCTTTCGTGGGATTGTTCTCAAGCGTATTAAAATCTAAGTATAGATTAATATTGATTCGATCCCCAGCAGAGTCGCCACTGTGGGCAATGCGATTTGCCCGAAGATGCTGCCGGTTCGCGGGAGCGCTTTTGAAGCTGGACGTCAAGCGCTCGCGAAAATACAGAGTCGCCACTCGGGTTTGAAGGTCCGACACCCAAGGAACCGTATTTTGAAGCACCTGCCGCGCTGTTTGATTTGAAAAAGTTAAGGAACCAGTCCGTCATAACCATATCTGGGTTCGGGAGCCAGGTTACGAGAGGGGAAGGGTTTTATGGCACCCCTCTCGCCCAATCCGGAGATCGGTCTCTACTTAGGCATTTGCGAAAATGTTGTTTGTTTGCGATTCTGTTTGATTAATCAATTTTTAGCCAATTAGGGCGGGGGAACAGTTAAAGGAGATTAAAACTGTAACATGTTTGCAGGATGTGATAGATAGCATGGATGAGCAGTTAGTATAGGATGAGAACAGATTGCTGTGGGAGTTTAAACAAACTGGGGAGCCCCTGTTTTGGAGTGACGTACGCAGGAAGAAACCAGCATACACTGAACAAGTCACTACATGTTGCTTAATCCTGCGCGCACAACTCCAAGACACACGCGCGCCGGTGAGCTTAAACCCACAGCTCTTATTCTCAAACCTTCTGGGCTCTGGAAGGACCAGTGCACACCCAGGACAAACCACGCAGTTTATAGCAGCATAATATACAGTTTAAAAGCTGAAAAAGCCCTACAAATTGATAAAACACCCCATAAACAGTGTGGGGACAAAATAATGGCCTAAAGCCAAGCTACCCGTGCAAGGCCACTCACTGGTCGGAGGCAAACTGTCGCGCGATGGAATCACTCTGTCGCGCGAGGATGCGCCCTGGCGCACTGTCACGCGATGGTGTGAGTCTGGCGCGCGATGGTGCGCCCTGGCGCACTGTCGCGCGATGGAGTGAAACCCTCGCGCGATGGTGCGCCCTGGCGCGGACAGACCAGTGCTTGGTTCACATTTTCTGGGTTCTGGGACAGATCCAGAATTATCCCAGGGGTACTCCGAAACAACAAAAACACAAACTAACTACAAACTAGCAGTTTATACTAAGGAAAGCAGTAAACAGGTTATTATCATGCTTGCAATGATCTATACGTAAATAAAGCACAAAACAGCAAGACACCAATCCCCACGAGAACCGTTGCGCGATGATCGAAATCGTCGCGCGAGGGAGTGGCTCTATCGCGCGCTGGTTCTTGCCATAACGGTTTTGAAACCTCGCCAGCTTTAGGACCAGAACTGGTATTGATTACCAGTCTTGGCCCTGCCAGCCCCCCTCAGGGATCAGAACAGAAACAGAACAAAGGTAAGCTATACCTTTGGCTTCGGGTTTGAAAGAGTATTTGAGCTTTGGATTGAGGTTGAGGTTGTTTGAGGTGTTTGAGTTGAAGAAGAACAAGCTATGCTCTTTATTGTGCTTAGGGTGTAAGCCTTTGAATGCCAATTTTTGTTAACCCTTTGAAAGAGAACAAATGGGGGGTATAAATAGGAAAGAGGGTGAATCTGGTTGGAAACAGAGGAGTTCAGGCAGTCCACGAGGCCTGCTGAGAGTTGCATTGGTGGCTAACTGTCCTCCTTCAGAAAGGTCGGTGGTAGGTTGGACCATCGCGCGACGGAGTGAGTCTGTCGCGCGATGGTGCGCCCTGGCGCACTGTCGCGCGATGGAGTGAAACCCTGGCGCCGGATGGTTGCGCCCTGGCGCCGGATGGTTGCGCCCTGGCGCGGACCAGCAAGGTTTTTGGTTTTTGAAGTGGCTTAGGCTAGGTTAGGTTCAAGGGTTTTGCAAACACTCAAAGCTCAAACACGCTATCATTCCCAGGGTGTTCTTGATCCATTTCATCATCGGGGAATCAAAAACCGTAAGTAAACTAATCTGGAAGCCCAGATTGGGGTGTCTACACTATGTCAGGGTGAATAGAGTTCAAGAGCCATGACAAGACCATGTCGTTACAGCGCTGCCATAAAGGAAAAGTGGCATCTGTCGAGGAAGGTGGCTTGATTGAACCAGTGACAAAGCCGATTTTATTCTTAGCACTCAGGGCAATTCGCATAGCACGGCTCCATGTGCTGTAGTTGTCTCCTTCAAGTAACTTGGAGACGAGTATCATACCCGGATGATCCGAGTGGTGTAGGGAGTAGGGATTTGAGACATCAAGCGTGGCCTCATGCCGTGAATTTTCAGACTCGCTCTTGTTCTTCTCTGACATGGCTTAAGTTTTGCGGAAGCGTTGTATGGTTTTAGAATCACTAGGTTTGGTGCTCTGATACCATGAAAATAAACAAAATATTGGGGAAGTTTTCTTCTATTTATTATCAGTACGTTGTACAAATGAGAAAGAAGACATTTATACTAACTAAAGCTAAACTATTCTTAATTGGTAAGCTATTTACAGAGAATCAATTACAATCACTAATTGAATCAATCACAATTCCTAATTTTATGATCCCATAATCAATCGGATCTTCACTCCTTTCCGTTAATACTATTAGGTAAGTAAGCTCGCATCGTGAAAGATGTCTCATATGATATGTTTTGCTGTTGTTGTTGGGTTATGTCGAAAAATTGTGGATGAAGCAAAAGTTTCGGGAAAACATTTTGGTGCTCGTTTAGGATTGTCTTCTATATATATAAAGAAAGAAATACCAAGTGGGATAACCATAATAGAAAAATGAATATGCACGGTTTTTTAAAAAGAAAAACATGAACTATTTTTCGCATCTCAAAAAGAAAGAAAAATAAATTTTAGCACATAAATTATTCTAATGCAATGTGCAATGTCAAAATATGAAAAAATATTAGTGTCATGCATTTGAATTTTAATTTTCTCCTTTGGTTGAACCTGGATGTAGTGTAGCTTGAGTGTAAGTTTGTCACCATTATACACCAAAAGCTAGCCAGAAGAATCCTATATATATACTACTACCACGTGAATTTGAAAAAGGGAACCACGATCGAATATTAATTTGGAGATCCCCATTCATCATGTACAGAAACTACCAGTTCCTTTTGGTTTTTGTCCAAACGGAGATCGATCAGGGGACCAGTAAATTTTTAGCCGCACCATTTTTCCCTAGATATTAACGAAATTGACTGGAAGCTTTTTTTTGTTTTGTTTGCCTTTGTCAAATTAAAGGACATTAGGCCTTGTTACGAGTCCAATATATGAACAGATTCGAAAAAACTGATTTGGCACCTTTATTAGTACTGTCATTTGTTCGGCTTGTCGAGGCTGTCGCGGTCACAAGAAAAATCACCTTCACATTGGAGACAATTTTTGAGCAACGGCAGATTTAGCATGGGCCTAGTAGGGGCCCGTGTGTGTATGTATATATATATATATATATATATATATATATATAGAGAGAGAGAGAGAGAGAGAGAGAGAGAGAGAGAGAGAGAGAGAGATTTGAAAACATTGACAACGAAACTGCCATGGTTACTTTTCAAATCTGGAAAAATACTCGTTGTAGTCCATCTATTGTGAAACCTTTATTTTAGTAACTTTTGCTCATAACGACGATATATAGGTAATTTAGCCGAGCCAAAAAACCGATGATATGTAGGTAATTTTGTTGGTATTTATTGTTGATGGAAAGGTTATTAGCTTTAATGTAGGTTGATGAATATTAATTAATTTACTTTTTGCTAGTGCTTTCAATGCAAAAGGTTCATCATATTGTAGAAATAATTTTGTTGGGGAATTTTTTCTTGAGTTTGTTTTCTCATTCTGCCCCACTACTCGTTATTCTTTATTGACAAAAATGAAGTTATATAGGAGTGTTTGTTCAACTCTTGTCCTAGCTAATTAGATGCTAAACTGACTATTCTTAATTTCCAACAATACTTTTTTTTCTAACCATGCTTAATTACTATGGCAGATAAAACATGCATGCAGTTGTTTCTTCGGGACCCATGCACACTATTATTGGAATTAACATTCAATGGTCAAGCCCGGATCAAAAAAAATAAAAAAACATTCAATGGTCAAGCTAGACATGGACACATATCCACATGCATGCATCGTTCAAACAAAGTGGCTGCATGTAGGACTTCCCTTCCACATGGGCTAGCTGAAAGCCTGAAACATTCTCAACGGTCAAGCTAGACATCGACAATTCGTCGCAAAAGACATTCTCATGTGGAAAAATATTCCACAACTCGCTCTTGTTGGGTTTCGAATATGAGTCTCCTAGTACAAGATTTTACCAACTAAACCACACACTTTTCAGCATTTGGTTGAAATATCTAATATATAGAACACATACATTTAACATTAAAATATATTTTGAACAACATTTTAAACCATTAAACATTAAAATTAACAATTTTGATAAACATGAAAGTCGTAGCTCTTTATGTTATTGTTCAAACTCAATTTAAATTATCTCAATCGAAGTTCTGAGCAAAAAGTTATGCTTGAAATATATTTGGTGACAAAGAGCAATTCATAAATTTCGTCACCAAAGGTATCCATTTGACGACTAAATAAGTTTTTCGTCGCTGAAAACATAAAAAAGAAGACAAAAATATTTTTAGTCGCCAAATTGGTCCATTTGGCGATGAAATATTTTTTTTGTCGCCAAAAATAATTTCATCTCCTTTTTTACTCTTTGGGCGACGAAAATTTTATTTCGTCACCAAATAGGTACCTTTGGAGACGAAAATATCTTTTTCGCGCTAAATAGTTATAATTCGCGACGAAATAATTTCGTCGAGGAAGTTGTCAAAACAGTGATGAATTTATTTTTCCGTCACCAAATATACTCATTTAGCGGGGAAATTAAATTTTTTCGCCACTTTCTCGTCACTGAACATGCTTTTTATTTTTTTTTTTTCGCCGCAGTGATGTATACAATTATAAAAAAAAAAAAAAAAAAGGAAAGCCACGGCCGGACTTTTAAATGAAGAGCTGAGCTCAACTACTACTGTGTGTTGAATCGGAAAGGACATCAGGTTAGATTCATTGGTCCCTAGCCTATTCAACCAATTGGTTGGTGTTGGTGGGACCACATGCACTGTACGTAAAAGACCAAATTCCACTTCCATGGATGATCTACGCACTGTACATAGATTTGTTTCCGGGAAAATTTTAAATATACCCAACCTTTACTCTAAATTTCAATTAGACTTCCAATCTTTTAAAAAAATCAATTTTACTCTCAACATTATTTTCCATTAACCAAAACATCCCCTTCCGTCCAAATGACTAACGGATTTCGTTAAAAGCTCTGTTAAATAGCATTCTGATCGAATTTTGATGATCCGAGTCACTCAATGTGTTTAAGATGTTATTTTAAGGTACCCTTAAAATATCAACCAAAAAAAAAAGATTGGAAAGGGCTTCATCCGAGCAATTTTTTATTGAACAGTTCAATAAAAACTGTTTGGATGATGCTCTTTTCACATATTTTTTTTTGCAGATTTCTTGCGGGTATTCTTAAAATCACGTTCTGAATATATTGAACGGCTTGGATCATAGAAATTCAATTGGGAAAGGGGAGGTGCGGACCGATCTAGATTTTGTTCAAGTTAGGGCGCCCGGATTTTGCTTCGGTCTGCACCTCCCCTTTTCCGATCGAATTTCGATAATTCGAACGGTTCAATGTGTTCAAAATGTAATTTTAAGGCTACCTGCGAAAAATTAAGAAAAAAAATGACCGGAAAGGGTTTCATTCGAATACTTCTGTTGAACTATTCAATAAAAAACTGCTCAAATTAAACCCTTCCCAGTCTTTTTTTTTTTTGATTTCTAGATGGTACTATTAAAATTAGGTTTTGATCACATTGAGCAACTTAGATCATTGAAATTCGATCGGGACGCTATTTAACGGGGCTTTTAACGAAATTCATTAGTCATTTGGACAGAAGGGGCATTTTGATTAACGAAAGATAACGTTGAGGGTAAAATTGATTTTTTTTTTTGAAAGGTTGAGAGTCTAATTGAAATTTAGAGTAAAAGTTGGGGGTATTTTAAATTTTTCCCTTTGTTTCCTCAACTTCTTAATTTGTTAGTACTACTTAATTCTAAACATACTAATAATAGGATAAACATAGAAGATTACAATTCCGTTCAAAAAATAAAAGAAAAAAGAGAGAGAGAGATTACAATGTGACTTGCATGGATACAATACGTGCATCTTACATGCTCGGGGTCTTGGAGTTGAGTTTTGTTCATCCCCCACTTAAAATGATAAACATTACCCTCATTTTTATTGGTTGAAATGATGTGGATCCTAACATAAAGTGATGTCATGCTTAACAAAAAGTGTATTACACTGGTGGGACTTACATCATTTCAACCAATAAGAGATAAAGCAATGCTCACCTTATTTTAATAAGGATAAACAAAATTGCACTCGGGGTCTTGCTATGGGAAAATTTTTCAGTGCTGAGCAAGTACCACATGGTGCCCGCTCGCATATCCGAGCCATCCATTACGTGTTTGGACATGGACGGCTCAGATTTAGAGAGAGAGAAGGAGAAAGAGAGTGTTAGGATGAGAAGAGAGAAAGTGTTTTAATTCGAACCGTCCAAAAATGTATCGGACGGCTCGGGTGCGCCGAGCGGATGCCACGTCGGCAATACCCGCTCGGCACTGAAAAATTCCTCCTTGCTATGGGTACTTGAACCCTCGCTCTCCTCCTGTGAAGGCTCACCTACAGTGGTTACTGATATATACTACTCCTTACATTTTTAGTTTTCTCACCTCCTGCTAGATTTCTTTAAGTCCCTGTCAAACAATCCAAATCCTAAAAATTGCAACCCTCGTACCTTTCCTAAACATGCTTTGGCCTTATGACTACAAAATTTAAAAAGTTGAAGGACCTCCATTGAAAATCATTTTGGGAGATTTAGCCAAAAATTTCTTATATTTAATTTATATTTTTGAGCTCAAAGACAAATACATTTTGTAATCAAACATAAGGACAAATGTGCCTATAAAAGTGTCTAAAATCTTAGGGTACTTTATGAAAGTGACTAAACCCTAGGATACTCTATGAAAGTGCCTAAAATCTTAGGGTACCCTACATATAAAATTGTCTAAAATCCTAGGGTACCCTATGAAAGTGCTTAAATCACTAAAATCCTATAATAGGAAAGTGGATCCTAAAATCCTATGAAAGTGCCTACACATGTTTTGGCCTTATGACTAATAAACTCAAAAAGTTGAAGGACCTCCACTGAAAATTATTTTACTAGTGTCCTTTCCCTCAAATTTTTTCGTCAAAATATAGGGTATTTTTTTTAAATTAATGGTAACTTGCTACTTGACCAACCGGTTGTTGTAAGTATTGCCTGTTTGTGTGATAAGTTTTGCTTTATACGATGGTAAGTGTTGCATTAATCAATGATAAGTGTCGTTGCTTGTTTCTGTGATAAGTAATCCTTTGTTTTTTGTTCAAAACCAACTTGTTTTTAACAAACCACCATACTTTTAGTTTTTGGTTTTAATCCAAGGGTTATGATTTATCTATTTTCCATCCAAGGGCTGTAATTCATTGGGAGTATGATGCTCCCAAAACCACATGGGAGCATCATAGCCATTGCCTGTTAAAAGATTTTATGGAATAATCAGGGTTGCCCGCAGATCGGTCCAATTCCCAATCCGATTCACTTGTGGCTAACAGTTTTCTCCATCCCACAACCGTCCGTAGTGTTGTTGGGTTGGTTTGGTTTGAATGTGGTTTCAGCAGATTTAAGCATGCAATTTTTTTTATATACACCAAAAAATTGAAAAATAAAGTCCAAAAATTTCAAGTCCAATCAAGTCCGCCACAAATTCAAACAAGTCTAAACCAACATTACTTAGAATTAAGTTACATTCATCCACCCTAATGTCTAAAGATAAACTATTAGACGTCAGTAACACTCAAACTTGGAGCTGGACTATAACATGAACTTGATTCAGATTCCAATGTACCAAAAAAATTGAGAAGATTATTAACATTTTCAACATAAAATATAAAAAATATCATAGAATACATGTTTATTACTTTATTACCTGTGAAATTTTGTTCAAATTACTCAACATCATCCATAACCTTTGGAAGAGAAATAGGCAGATTGGGCAAAACCGAACCAAATCGGATCCATCAGAATTAGTATTTTTAGATCCGTATCCATCCGTAGCATACCTTGGTTTGGTTTGATTTGGTGTGGATTGAACGGATCAGACAGATTAAGCGATTCGGTTCATTCGTTGGACAGCCCTAGGAATAATTAAAGAGAATTCGCAGTGAGAATGGGTAAGACAAAAAGCAACCGAAGGAAAGGCCAGATTCAATAAAATAAAGCAAAACATGAAGTGCATAATTGTTTGAAGATCACTAGTTCGAATAAATATAAGATTAGACTAATTGTTTTACAAAATTTTATTTTTGTTAGGACGGTATTAGCTAAAGTTTGGCGCAAAAAAGCAACGGCTAAAAAAGATCTTTTTTTAGAGTTTTTTTTTTCTTTTTATCTCCCAAACTATGCACTTTTTTTCTACTTAGTCTCTAAACTATCAATTTGACGATTTCATCCCCTCAACTATCATACAATTACCTACTTAGTCCAATAGATAACAGAAGTTAGGAATTTGGACGGAAGATGCCATGTAAGGCCTGTTTGAGACCGTGTAAAGTAGATACTTAATTATGAGAGCATTACAAATAAAAATTAATTATGACCCTTTAGAATAAAATTATAAAAAAAATAAGACCTTCACACCGGTTTTAACAGATTAAAAATTAGAACACTTAATTTTGTAACTATGTTTTTTAGTATATAAAAACCTTCTAAAAAAATTAAGTGCTCGAATTTTCAATCCGTTTGGAACGGTGTGAAAATCTTATTTTTCTGATCATATTATTCTAAAGAGTCATGATTAATTTTTATCTCTAGGGCTATCATAATAAAATATCTTGTGGGCTCCCTGTCCGGGGCGCTCGAGAGTCGCCACCTGAATTTTTGAGATGAATGATTCGAGAAATCAAGAGTTTGTTTTAAAACGAAAGGTTTTTGGTCTAGCGAAAACGTCGAGGCTTTGGGTTCGGGAGCCACGTTACGAACGGGGAATGTTTTGTTGAAAAAGCACCCCCATATTTTGGAAAATGAAACTCTTTAACAAACAAGAAAAAGGGGAAGGGTTACGGGAAGATATATCACATTGGCGTGAACGTTGTGCTGTCTGTACAAAAATGATAAGAGTATGATGTTATGAGATGAAATAACTAATCAATAAATTGTCCATATCAGAACCATTCTCACACGGCTTACCATAATGTCGCGCAAGGTCTTATGGTATGTCGTGTGGTTTACCTGCTTGGCTATCAGACTATCATCAATTCATATGACGGCGCATGGCCTGTTATATACTCCGTGCATCTTTTCCTTAAAGATATCAAAAGATATGCAAACGCTAATCCGTATTAGAATAGTACCATCTTTTCAGGCCATGAACAGTAAAAATAATTTTCAATGCATTTGATCACTTGAGATGATCAAGAAAACCTCTTTTGGACATAAAACATGACTTGTAGATATGGTCTTATTCTGAAAAGTATCGAAGACAGTATTTTCAGCAGTACAAACAGGCCTGATGAAGGATGCCTATGATCTTAGACTGCTTAAGCAAGTAGACAGTAACAAGTAAAAGGCCGTGCGCCTGAACATAGTACGTCGTGCGACGCATCAGAACGCCGCACGGCGTGGTATGTCCGGTACAGTGACTGTTTTAGTTTTTGAAAATAGTTTTTAAGTCAATTTTTAACGTAAAGGGGGTTAAACCTGACTATAGAAAAAGTTCCCCTCAGGGCCAGGACAGGACCTAGCCCAAGGAAACTTGTTTTTTACCTTTGATCTTGAGCTTGAATGCGAATAGATGGCAGTGGATGAGAGTGGACAGGATCGGGTGAGTATGAATGAGTATAGGTGAGAGTGGTTGTTGGGTGTCTCAAAGTGATTACATGACTAATTTTGATGGTGAGTAGAAAAATGGGGCATTTTGCCTATAGAATGTCTTTTTAGGACCACATTCTCAAGACTTGGAAATGGGGAATGGGTGTATGAGCAAAGTAAGATAGAGAGATTGGGAATTAGGAGCCCCTTTCTCTTGAGTATAAGGGTGCATTTATAGGCAAAAGATCAAGGATTTTGAATTCAAATGAGGGATGTGCTTTCTAGGCGGGCTAAAAGTGCTTTTTCAGCTAAGCCACTTTGTAGATGTGGCTCAAACAGGCGTGGCCGACAGCTTACTGAGCCAGTCAGAACTTTTCCCATAAAATGCCACGCGGTGTAGAAGTGTTTCGTGCGGTATTCTAGGTCTAGGCCAGGGCTTTTTTGACTTATCTAGGCTTTTGGTTTGTCTGGACTTTTGGGTTAAGAAGGTCCTTTATTCAAGCTCTCAAAGGTATTGCTTCCTTTATTTCATCATCGGGGTTCAAAGAACCTCCAAGGTCCTGATTGGGGTGTCTACATATCTATTTTTTATTTGGGACCTTTTAAAGCAGATACTTGATTATGAGAGCTCTAGAAAGAAAAATTAATTATTACATTTTAGCATAAAATGATCAGAAGAATAAGATCTTCACACCGGTCCATATGGATTGAAAATTAGAGTGTTTAATTTTTAATCATATTTTTAATATATAAACAGTTTAATTTTTATATAAAGAACTTAGTCTTTAAAAAAAAAATGTATGTGTTAGTCTCTATAAAATGCCACGTAAGATTTTAATATATAAACCTTATAAAAAAATTAAGTGTTCCAATTTTCAATCTATTTGAACCAATATGAAGGTCTTATTTTTTTGATCATTTTATCTTAAATGGTCATAATTAATTTTTATCTAATACTCTCATAATCAAGTATCTGTTTTATTGGGTCCCAAATATGGCATTCAATGACATTTTCCGTCCAAATTTCTAATTTTCGTCATCTATTGGACTAAGTAGGTAACGGTATGATAGTTAAGGAGATGAAATCATCAAATTTATAGTTTATGAACTAAGTAGAAAAAACGTGCATAGTTTAAGGAATAAAAAGGAAAAAAACTCAAATAGTAATAATGGTTTCTCATTCTTAACGCTAGCCCTGCCCCTTGTATGGTTATGTGGCTTTCTCTTATACGGCTAATGGATTATAAGCCGTAATAAACCCTGAATCCCAGCTTCATTTGGGCTCCATATACGCAAGTTGGGGTTTTGGCAATAAACATCAACTTTTTTGTGTGTGTGTTATTTGACCTCCCTTTAAAAGCTAGTAAAAGATACCCAACCCCGTACAAGAGAAAAGGTACATCATTTAGCTCTCACCCTTTAAAGATTTCGAATATGAACGAGGGCTTAGGTGATAACTCTATTCGGCACTTAAGTGATAAATAATAAATTTGGTTTGCTAATCATATTTCAATCGTACTGAATATTTTAAGTCTCGTATAATATAAGCTTAAAAAGTTTAAAAAAAAATAGCACTCTAGTAGTACCTATGTATAATATTTACTAAATTTGTTGATACTTGTGTACTTTCTTCACTACCACAACTCTCCACGACCAGCACCCCCATATTACACCACCGCCACCACTATAGCTACCACTGCCACCTCCACCACGCTATCGTTGTCTCCACTTCTACCTCTACCAGAACTCCATATCGTCCCCACCACCACCAACGTTGCCAACCACCACTGTCGCCACTAGCACTCCACTACGACCGCTGCTCCCATCAGGACTCCACTCCCATGATGATCACTACCACCACCACTTTACGACCGTTTCAATTACTACCACCACCATTCTAACAGTGTCACCACTAACACCACCACCAATGTGCCAACCATCACTATTTCTCTATACCTCCATCATGTTTAACTGTTACATCCACCCCACTTCTTCACCACCATGACCACACCACCGTTCATTGTTATCATCAATTGCATCGTTATCCACTATTGCCGTCTCTCCTCCTCCTCCTCCTCCTCCTCCACCACCACCACCACCACCACCACCACCGACATCCTTCCACCACACCACCTCCGTTTCAACTACCACTACACCATGGTGCAACTATGCCAATGCCACACTACCAACTACCACCACATCCAACATCGACGCCATCTCTCAACAACCACATGACGTGTAGTCACCACCTCACCTCTCCACACCACAATCACAGACTTCCATTAATAAAACTAGAAGAAAACAATCACAAATATTTGATCTTTGTATCAGTTAGTATTTTAATTTAGCTCAAGACATTTTTATCAAACAGGTTTTCAATTTAAAAAAAGGACTAGTCTATCCAATTAAAACTTTTTTATGGGTTTTTTTTAGGTTCATTTTGATGATCAGAATCATTTATATTCAAAAGACTCTAGATAATATCAACTATGTTGAAAATTATTTCGATAGAATGATTGAAGAATGTATTTATCTTGAAATAAAGGACGTTGTCACACTTTATCGAAATCCATTTATGTTAGGATAAAAAAAATTATTGCATGCAAACATGTATTATTCGACATTCGATCGTGATTTCTAGTAAGGTTGATGTTCTCTTAACTAGCACTAAGTTGACTCAGTGCAGGGCCTTGTCGGGATTGAAGGGGATCCCAACCCGATGAAGAGGATCGATCTTAATCAATCCAAGGAGGGATTAAATGGATAGAAATAGAATCATCAATCATAGTACGAAATAATTTCAAATAAACTAAACACAAAAGTGATGTGATAATAGTAAGAAAAAAAGGTAAATTGCTGTTTGAGCCGGGAATTAAGGGCCATTTTTCATTAGGTACCGTTTAAAAGAAAAGCCACCCACCGCCGGGTCCTATCTTATTCGCTTTTGTGCCCCATTTTCTCTTCGATTGTGGCCCCATTTTCATTTTCTCCCCCACAAAAGTCTCTGTCTATTTATCTTCCACCATCACTCCTTTTAGAAAACAGAGACACTAGCCACAGAGAGAGAGAGAGAGAGAGAGAGAGAGAGAGAGAGATGGGTAACAAGAAGTTCAGGTTATCAGAAATGATACCAAATGCCTGGTTCTACAAGCTGAAAGGCATGGGCACGAGAACTAGGAACCCAAAAAACACCATCAATTCCCCAACCAAAAAGAAAAAAACAGCCACCCACCACTTCATCATCATCGTCATCAACTTCATCTGTCACTTGTTCATCATTATCATCATCATCAACATCATCAACCACAACTACTACTTCAATTCCACCACAGAATTCAAAAACACAAAACCAACCCCAAAGCATCCTCTCTCACCAGCGCAAGTCGTATTACTTCACAAGAAACCTCAATCCACCCCCTATGCAAGACCCAAAATCCCGTCAAACCCATTTCCCAGAATCCCCCAAAAAATCACCCAAACAATACCCAGAAACCCATTTCCAAGAATCCCCAAGAAAATCACCCAAACAGAAACCCAGCAACAACTCAAAGAGAAGAGCCATAGCCTCCATTAATAAGCCATTTTCTCAAAAGCTCATCACCACCTCTGTCTCCGCCGGTTGCGGCTGCCGCGCCTCCCTCGATTTAAAATCCGACGACTACCCAGTTTCCCCCCTCTATAGTTCATCCGATCATGAATCTCTCTTACCGGAATTGGGTTCTGACCATGACCGAAATCCCGAAAACGACATCGTTTTTGACATAAACGGCAACTCACCGAACGCAAAATCCGACGGATCCAGAGTCGTTACCGCTGTTGAACTACATCCAATCCTAACCAGAATGGATCAGAAACCAAGGAAATCAGTTGAATTTGAGGGAAAAAATGTTCAGTCTCATGGGTGTACTAGTAATGTCACAGAACAGAGGACCAGCTCTGTTTCTGTGTCCTCTGTTCGGAGACTTTCAGTGAGTTCACCAGGAGTGAGAATTCGCACTAATTCTCCTAGAATTGGCAGTAAGAGGGTTCAGGGGAAAGGCGGCCGGGGCCGGAGGAGCGTGTCGGAGAGCTTCGCCGTGGTGAAGTCGTCGGCTGACCCGAGGAGGGATTTCAGGGAGTCAATGGTGGAGATGATCGTAGAGAACAATTTAAGGGCGTCTAAGGATTTGGAAGATCTCCTTGCTTGTTATCTTCAGTTGAATTCGGATGAGTACCATGAGGTGATTATCAAGGTGTTCAAGCAAATCTGGTTTGATCTTGCAAATGTCAGGTTGAAATAATCAAGCTCAATAACTGAAGTAATGTATTTGTGTTTTGGTATACCATCTGGTTCCGAATGAAAGCTTTTGGCTTTCTGCAGTGGAGCAAATGGTGGTTAGGCTCGTTGTATATTTTTTATTAAGATATATAAAATGCAGTATTTACCTATACTTGTTTGCGTATCCACGAAAAATTGCAGGTTCAATACGGACTGTATAACGAAGTGTAACATGTTGCCAATTGTTTTATATGATAACGGGATGTGGGCACATCTCGACTAATTTTGAGGTTTGAAGTTAGCAACGAGCAAATCATCTAGTAGTCCACGGTTTCAAATATTCGCCCATATGAAATACTAACACTTACTTACTTTTTTATGTCCACTAAACTAAACTTTTTATTGTTCATAACTACTTGTTAGAAACTTTAAGTGTCATTCAAAATTGGTTATAGCCTTACAGAGAAAACAATGGAGCAGACCTATTCATTTCAAACATCTTAACATGTGTCGTTAGAGTAGCATTAACCAATCTTTGCTAGTTTGGAGAATTAACGTGGGACATGGCTATTACTAATATTTTCTGCACATGCTTCCGGTCAAACAAGGAGAGACTAGTAGGATACAATAGAGAAGAAGATTCAGAAAATCGCCGCGAGACTACCCAAGAGGCCAAGACTTAACTCTAATGCTATACTTTTAGTATATACACGGGCCAGTTTACGCTCATGTTAACTAATTTTGGGAGTCCAATTTTATCGGTAACTAACCGAAATCCAATTAAAGTCGGAGTAAATCTCCATATGAATTGGTACCAAACTAGACTACTAGTAATTTATGAGGTATACGACCTAAAATTAATCAATTGACAATGACCTCATGGATGAGGTTGCTTGTTTACTTTTGCTGAAAGGTATTGATTGGTCGAATTTATTCATACTCAATCTAGAGAGTGCCAAGTCTCGAAGCTGTTTTTGCTTTGAACGCACATCACCACTGCTGCACTACAACCAGGATCAAATGTTATTCAAGTGGGCAAAGTTTACTTTGACTCCCTGCGTTTTGGATCATGTGCGAATATACCTCATATGGTTTAAAAGTGTGTAGTAACACACCTGTAGTTTGTGAAGTGTGCACATGACACCCAATTTTGTCTATTTTAACGGAGATGTATTTTACACGTCTCTTGAATCTAACCAAAATCTAATACAAGTCATTCATAATGTATTAATCATATAATAGAGCATCTCTATAAAAAAAAATCAACTCGATCAGACTTCAATAACTCAGTAATCTAATTCTTGTTAATATGAATGATAAATTTAAATTTTTTTTCATAATAAATTCGATTCAACCATGAATTTTGGTATGGATGTAGTACTTGTTAAACTTGACAATATCAACAGGTCAAAAGAATCAAGAGAAATGATTAAGGTATATCGGACTTTTGAAATGCATCAGACACACTTGACATATTATGGACGGAATGAGGTGTTATATGCATACTTCACAAACCATAAGGGTGTTATTGCACACTTTTAAACTATCCGCACATGATCCAAACCACTAAAGGGTCATAGTGGACTTTACCCTATTCAAATCATGAGGCGATAGTAAAACTTAAATATATACAATACCGTACTTATCTTTCAAATAACTCATTTATTTAACAATCTAAATCTGTTGATAAAATTAATGTAGCACGGGATCTTAGGGGCAGCGTTCATTTTTTTGGTAACATAGGGTGTTCAAACCAACTTATGCATCCCTCCACTTATTCTAGTGAGACCAATAAAATTTCAATGCATTCAAATTTATTTAGTTGAGATATGTATGAATTGGTCCAAACACCCCTAAGTCCTATGAAAATTTTTGTATCTAAGTCCGGCTATTCATCCCCTTTCTTTCTCTACCTAAAGCATCGCTCTATATAACTTTAAAACCCTAGTCGTCGCCTATTCTTCTCTTCCTTCCACTCCTAGTCTCCCCCTAGGGTTTCCACCACCCATATGCGACTGATGGAGGGAGGACCTTCTGTAGAAACTTTATATCCATCTCAAAACCAATTGGCAATGAGTGGAGAGGTCCCCAATGTTATTAAGTGATCACCCATTCCACTCTCAAGCAATGTGGGATTATTTCCTTAACATCCCCCCTCACGTGCAGCCGCGTTTGAGGTCTGTCACGTGTGGCCACTTTTGGGTCCTATCATCGTGCAGCCTTTTTGCTGGTCTGTCAGCGTGGGGTGTGGATTGTAAATTTTTTTTTTTTAAAAATGTGGGGTGGAACGAGCCCCGCTCTGATACCATATAGAAACTTTATATCCATCTCAAAACCAATTGGCAATGAATGGAGAGGTCCCCAATGTTATTAAGTGATCACCCCTTCCTCCTGATGACTATGCTTCTCTCTCGATCTCATATTTGAGAGTTTTCTTCTCCTTCCTTTCCTTCTCATCCTTCACACCCTAGCCATCTATCTCCAGCCGCTCCTCCTCTAACACAAGGTCGCCAGTGTTACATCGTTAGTGGGTCATCATGTGTGGTCATGGTTCTAGATAGCAGCTTGAGGTCGTCAGAGATCTGTGGTTCATGGTCGTGGTGGTTCTACAGGTGACAGATTAGGATTGTCCGTGATGTTATGAATTTTTTTTCTTTTTCTTTTTTGATTGGATTTCCATTGGAGCTTCTGGTGATCTTTCTTTGAATCTATGCCTCCCATAGGGGGTTTACCATCTTTATCTCTGACTCCATTGTTGACGAACTTGTTTCGGTCTATTTCTTTGCAGTATGTGTATAGAGTTTAAAACCTGTGTTTGCATATATTAGACATAAAGTTTTCGTTTTTGTTGTAACGTATTAATCTTTCGCTTGGTGAATGTGTCATAATTTCTTAATTTTTTCTTTCGAAAGTAAGTGTCGAAAGAAAGACTTTTCATAAATGCAACCATTTTCTTTTGCTAAAAGAAAAGGGTGGTGAAAAATCTGTATCTAGATATATGTGATCTGAAAGGTATGGCAATAAAAACAGAAACATGATAGTGGGACATAGGGAAATGGGGTGTTTTGTCCATACTCTGTTTTCTCTGTTGCTTACAAAAATGAAGATTCTAAAATCTATCCCCCTTGACAAAGGGTGCTTCTGTCTGTATCTTCATCTACTCAAATACTCTCATATGTAGACCGAAAGGAGACGCAAAATTTTGTCTCTCTGAATGTGTGTACTCACAATCCACAAATGGGAATTGCTTAATTAAAACTTCTACCGTCGCATATACAGAAGGGTAGCTCTACGTAAGTCACACGCACTGTGTTGCATCAGAACTTGAGAGAGTCTGTACCACAAAAGAAGATACCCTCTGAGATGTTACGGTACACACCTCCGTACCATATGCACCTGTATAACCAAATTATTGAGAGGCGTAATCAAACACTTCCTTCTATTGTTATGCCTATTTTATATAATATTATGCTTTTTGGTTACGCCTCTCAATGGTTTAGTTATATGAGTGCATAAGGTACGAGGATGTGTACCGTAACATTCCCCCATTTTGTCTCAGGCCCCAATTTCTAAGTTTTAAAAAATAAGTACATATTTTCAAGTTTAAAAATAATATGTTTACCAAAATCAAAAAATATATAATATAAATCTTGTTTGATAAATGTCGATGAAATCTTTTGAACGATGTAAAAAAAAATTAAAAATTTATTTTTGTAAATATATTATTTTTAAGTTTAAAAATAAATACTTATTTTAAAAAAAAATCAGTTTTTTACTTCTTTATACTAATGTCTTACCTCACAGGCCACAGGGAAATATCAGAATCAGGAAAGATTTTAGTCAGCGACTCAGCGCCCTACGAGCACCCCCACGTGGACATCGGACACCCCGGTGTGTAGGTTCCGCCTCAATGTTTTGTACCGTAGAAAAGAAGCTTGAGGGTGGGTTCCAGAAACCGGGCCATGTTGGTTTAAGAGCAAGTTTACTAGAAATTTGGTAAAATTGCTAATAAACGGTGCTTTTTTTTTCATTTTATCTACTCACATCTCTCTCAACACTACACCAATACTATCTATTTAACATATTCTCTATTAAAATATTATTACTTTTATTTTCTTTTTCTTTTATGGGGAGAGAGAAAGGGGGAGAGAGAGAAAACAATTAATAAAATAATGTTCAAATGGTGCATAGTACTTAGGTATATTTACCTAAGCACCGTTCATAGATGGGTTTTGCCTCAGCCTTTACCTAATCTGGTGTAAGGCTCATTTGGAAGTTTTGCTTAGGTAAAATAGCTTTTTTGCTATTTTACCTCAACTGATAAAGTTGCTCTAAGAGTTTTGGGTATTTTAATTTTGATAATGAGTGCAGAGAGAAATAGAATAATAATTTGAGAGATAAGTAATGAGTGGAAAGAGATAGAGAGAAAAATGAGAGTAGTGATTAAAAAAATGAGTAATAATTGAATAGAGAAATAGAGTAATGATTATAAAACAAAACTAAAACATTTCTAAACCTTACAAACGAACAAGGCCCTTCTTACTTACTTATATTATAAGTACTTATTTTGGAACTTTTCAAAGAAAAATAAGAAGGGTTGTTCCACATAACCCAAATAAGTACGTAATTCACATTTTCAAAATCAAAAATAATGTAAATGAAAAATAATTTTTCAATTTTTTTTTTGCATTGTATTAAAGATCTCAATAAGATCTATCAAACAAGATCAATATTGATAGGAAAATTATTTGCGTAATCACATGATTTTTGAGCTTGAAATTGTCTACTTAAAAAATAAGTATTTATTTCTCTTTTGAGGAACATGCCTTATTATTAGACAAAAAATAAATACTTATTTACGTTCTAGAACGGGGCCTGAGTGCCCTAGCATATTAAACAATTGTAAGAAATGCTTGTTGCTCCGAATTTCTAAAATACAAAGAATTTATTACAGAGATTTGTAGCGATTGTTGTTAGGTGTAGATTTTTACAAGTGTGGGATACGTATATGAAATTATTTAATACCATTTGTGGGTACTCTTCTTGGATGTAACATGAGACACATAAACCTGAATTCCTTGATGTATATTTCGGCTCCTACGCCTCACTCTCGTATTTCAATAATTTAAGAAGATGTTTTCATGTTCACGCGTAGTATAGGTTATTACTAAAATTTTAGTAGGAAAAAGCCGAATAAGTGAGGCATACACATTTACAAAAAGTGATGTACATGGGTCATACTAAAGGCTAATTATTTTTCACAAGTTCTTTTTTTTAGTAAAAATATTGAGCTTTTAATCAATAAGTTTCAGAATTCGATTCTTTTGACAAGAATAAAAAAAAAATTATTTAGGAATTTTTTTAGAAAAGACAAAAAAAAGTTTAGTTATTGTTCGTAAAATTGTGTTCTTTAGTAAAAATTTTAAACTGACATATTAGAAAAGAACTTTTCAAATTCTTCTTATCAAGACAATTTGAATATGACATAGTATTAACATGAAATTGAAAAGTTGTTCTTGAAACAAAGATAAGAAGAAAACAAATGCAAAAAGGAAAAATTAGGCTAAACGGAGCAGGTAATAAGGAGGAGCCTTATAAAACAAAGGGCAAAGTACGAAAAACCTCCCTAAGGTTTGGACGTTTGGCAGATAACCTCCCTGACGTTAACTAATGAGCACATCACCCCCCTATGGTTTTGGAGTAAACTGCAACCGTAACTCTGTTAACGGCAAAGAGCGAAAAGACCTTGTTACCCTTGTGAAAAATAAAGCAATTTCACTTCTTTGCATGCCCAAATCAAATCAAGGGTGGCAATCCTAACCCATATTTTTTAATCAGAGACGGAACTGTATATGGGCATATGGGGGCCACGGCCCCCGCATTGTTTTGGAGTTTTTTTTTTTTCAATATTAATATTAGTTTTTTTTTTTTTTGGTTAACAACACCTAAATATTGTATTTTGTGTTGAATGTTATTTAGACATTTAAATGCTTTAAAAATGTGTTTGTTTTGGGTCCCAAAACTCAATTTCTTTCTTTGCACACGGTCTGTCATAAGTTTTTTTTTCAATTATTAATCTCACTTCTCTTTCGATCTTTCTCCACTCATTACTCAAAAAACCTCCTTCAAAACCTAAACCAAACAAACTATTAGATTTTTGAACCTTAAAATTTCAAAATTTTCTTGTTCATAGTTCGGCCCCCGCGTTTATGAAATCCTGGTTCCGTCCCTGTTTTTAATCCGCCCAAATCCGTCCACTTTTAACTCAATTCAACCCGCCCATATTATATAATGGGTTGAGATTAATTGAACCCATATCAACCCATATTTACATGAATTTAAATGGATTTGGAATGAGCATAATATGGGTTAGGATTAAAAAACTCTATCTTTGCACAAGTCTCTCTCGCCTCCTGTACGCATCGCATCATGTATTAAATGAAACAAAAGCAAAAAGAAGCTCGGTTCTTTGCTAGAAAATGGGTTCAGTGTCTCTCCCCATTTCTAAGACCTACTGACCAACCCCTCGAGCTATAAGACCGTACAAATACAAAAAGAAAATGCATTACTTGCTTCATTTTTTTAAGCAATCCCTTGGCTCCTCTCCCTTTTTTGAATTTTTTTACGTTTTGTCCTTATTCAATTTTTTTTGCGTTTGTTGTTTTATAACAAGTATTTTACAATTTTTGATTCACTCCAATCAGAAAAGTAAAAAATTATATAACTTTTATCCAAATATTTTTGAAAACATCCAACTTAAAGCCCAAAAAGCCGGTTATTGGGATTTATCTTGAATATTATAAAAAAATATTAGAGAAAAAGTAAAAAAAATTACTTTTTCGATTCTCTCGTCGAAACGAATTAATAGGGATAAAAAGTTTGTCACAAAACAAACAAATACAAAAAAATTTAAAAGAGACAAAAAAAAAGTCACTTGACTTTTTAATCCAAACCTAAACGGTAGCTTCAGCGAACGCAACGAAGACCGAATCTGTACAATCGCTGCAATCATCGCCTTCCAGGAAATTCTCTGATACTGCCTCTGAATCCTCGTCAAAATTACGTTATTGTTTGGAAATGAAAAAAAAAAAAGAGTAAAAACCTGATTTTTAAAGTTTTTTTAGCCACTAATTACTTCATTTTTATTCAAAAAAAATTGAGTTTTAATCATAAAATTTTACATTTTTGAATCTCCTTATTGAGACAAATCAAAACGGCGGCGTGGGGGCAAAGAAAAAAAAAATAAAGGGGGGGAAAAAAGAAGAAATTATAAAAATTATAAATGAATTTACATAGAAGAAATAAAATATTTTACCTTAGAAGTTGGCAAGAAAGTTGGAAACCTGGTATGAAATATGAGGAGTAAAGGGTTGGTCTTTTATAGAGATGGGCAAAGGGCATTAAGGGAAGAACAAACATCATTTTTGGAGGGAAACACGTTTTTTAGGTCAATACTCGCAATCCAGGCGCGTGCAACGCACATACCGTCAAATGGGATGGAAAACCAAACGGTTGCAGTTTACTCCAAAACCATAGGGGGGTGATGTGCTCATTAGTTAACGTCAGGGAGGTTATCTGCCAAACGTCCAAACCTCAGGGAGGTTTTCCGTACTTTGCCCTAAAACAAAACATAATCATTCCACTTCCGAAACTTAAAACTTTTGCTTCAATTCAAATGGTATTTGTCACTTCAATTCAAGATAGAAGAGGCCAGAAAAAGGAGAATTTTGTAAGTGCGACTTTGTTCTTTGACAATTTTTGATGGAAAAACAATGTTGAATATCAAGAAATCCAAGCATAAAGACACAACAGCGACCATGAAATTTCTACTTGAGGAGTTTTGTCAATTTTAGAGTCTCAAAATTAGTTGACTTGTTCGCAAGCAGGCACAAACATCCAGTTATCAAAAAGAAAAAGAAAAACAGGAATCATAAATAACGTTTGGATACATAATTAATAATATCATCGCTAATTACAGCTCTCTGGGCATTATGAGCAACTTCGATCGAGTAATACTCACAAATCACACAGGTAGAGTGGAGTGGAGTGCAGTTGTTGCCTTCCTTATACTTTCATGCACATGGGCAGGATTCGATTCTCGTAAGCACTCATCCTCCTCTTCAAGTCCCCTAGGAGTAGGATAGAGTAGATTAAGTTTAACGAAGAAAATATATATATATATATATATATATATATATATATATATTGCGATTACTCACAAGTCACACCCCATAACCAGAAGGAACAAAAAGTGTGAATTTTTTTTTTTTTGTTTTTGAAAAGACAAAAAGTGTGAATTAAGTAGAAGAAAAAGTGGTAGACGTTAAAAATGCAATAGGTGTAAGGAAAAAGAGGGGAAAAAGAGACAAAAGGGTGACTGCGACTACATACGAAATAAGAAACTAGTATATAAGTAAAGTATATATTTCAAATTTAACGGGGGTGTGATGGGCCCTAAAAGAAGCTTTCAAAATTTCCATATCTTGTCTTGTCTAAAGCAAGTTGTCCTTTGATTTTTCTAATAAAAAGTAACTTCGAAGATTGAAAAAGTTGCATGCATTTTTCGAATTTATTACTCCTCCTACTTCTGTACTGTGTTCTGTACTCTAGTAGGAGTATTAGCTTCGAGGTCATGCGTTGCGTGGGTGGTTAGACTGGTGGTGACTAAAATGCAAAATCATCTCTTCCCAAGAGTAAAAGTTAATATGCCTGCCCGAAAGAAAGCATATGTATTGTTAATTTCACTTTGATTTGTAGTAATTGTTTGGAAAATACCACACTCTATGTTCAAATACTCCTACGTTCATTTGGAAACAGAATCTCACTAAATTTTGAGTCAGCCATGCCGAATGAACGCAAAAATTGCAAAAATAATTATATAGATACGTGGTCTCGTACTTGTGTTTCATTTTCCAGCACCTACTGAACGTTGCCTTATTATTATGTCGTTCAAATTCTCAGAAGTCTCATTGTTATGATTAAAATTGTTCATCTATACACATATCACTGTATAAGTTAAACTATTTAGTATGAAAAATCAAGTTGATTCCGTAATTGCAGGTAAAATTTATTTAGCACATTTATTTTTAAAAATAATTTTTTTTTGAGAAAAATATGATTTTAACTTTGAGCTAGGCTTGTTTTTAGTTCACTTTATTTTGTTGGTTGGACCATCACGATTCACGAGTATGTGATCCGTTTATTATTGGACCTCGTTGTCGAAAACTTCTACAGTATTAAAAAGTAATAATAATACTAATAAATCAACTTGGTCTAAAAAATATATTGTAGCCAAATGGTTTTTTTTATAAAAGATATCTGAAGACATAGACGACTTGTTTTCCAAAAGCATTACGAACCACATGGTGAAAATTTGCAAACCGAATATCCGTTGCACCCAAAATAAAAAAAAAAATTGCAAACCAAGTAAAAAAAAATATATTCATGATTGATTTGCAAATCTAAAACTAAAAGGGAAAATTCAAGCTTCATTATCAACTATTCTGTGGCTAGTTCATACGGAGTTTTGCTCCAGTTGTAATTGGACTCTCTGCAAATGGATGATGAGATTGGTTCATTAATTAGTCGAGATGCGTGTAATTAATCGGCAAGAATAACTGAAATATTAATTAAAAAAAGGAGAAAAAAAGAATATCGATCATTTAACTAAAACGAGTGACCATAGATAAATTAACCTGGCTGGCCTGGTGCTCGTTTAAAATTTTGGGCAGAAAACAAGAACTTTATTACTGTGGCAAAATGGTAGACCTCTCCTCCAGACCTGATAGACCAGACCACCGCCATATTCCGCAAATTAAATTCGAAAAAACAAACACTGATGTAAGGTGTCCTCACTTTCTTAGACAAAGTCAGATTCAGGCAATATATACGAACTTTTGTGACTACCTGCCAACTCAAAGTCTCAAACTATAGAAAGTGCGATTTTACTGGTTTAAATATTATAATGCATAATACAAAATATATATATATATGCATATGAAACAGTTCCATATTAAGTATACTGCTGCCCAAGTTCAACCACTCTCACTTTGTTCGGATAAATAAGCCAAAGTGGCTTATTTTTTGTCCTTATTCAAATTTTTTTCGTATTACTTGGCTTATTGTCAATTTTTTGGGGATTATTGCATCTTCATGACAAGAGGAATCTAAAAAGTAAAATTTTTTAACCGAAATCCAAATTTTTATTTTTTTTGAATAAAGACGAAACAAGTGGTTTATTTTCGTTTTTTTTGTGGGTTTATTTGGCTCATTTTTGGAGGGAAAGCCAGTGGCTTTTTAACCTTCCCCGTATATAGGGCCTGAGAGCCTAATTATTTTTGTATTTTTTATTTGAGTAAATCGAGTAAGAGGGCATAGTCTAGGGGTTTATGCCACAATTAATCCATTTATTTTTTTCCTTATAGTATTCAGGACAATTGGCACTCAGTCTCTTAAAAATACCCTCCGACGTATCTGTTTATTTTTTGTGTACGTGTTGAAATTTTAATTTTTTTTATTTTGACCGTTGACTAGCGTTGACCAGCGTTAACTGATGTATCTGTTCATTTTTGTTATATCTGTTGATTTTCTATTTTTATCTCTACCACCCAACCACCACTTCTACCACCACTACCATGACGCCACCATGCCGCCACAACCTCCTCGTCCACCACCACACCACCACCTCCACCACCACCATCCCACCAAACCCTTCATTTCCACCACCACGCCGCCATCTCCACCACCACCTCCACCACTCAACCACCACTTCCATCACTTCCACCACCACCATCACGACGCCACCACCACCGCCACCATGCCACCACAATCTCCACTCCACTTCTACCACAACTCCATCACCACCACGCCACCACATCCACCACCACCACTCAACCACCACTTTCACCACCACCACCACCATGCCACCACAACCTCCACTTCCACCACCACCTCTACCACCACTCCATCACCACCATGCCACCACCTCCATCACTTAACTTCCACTTCCACCACCACCACTACAACGCCGCCACCACCACCACCATGCCACCACAACCTCTACTTCCACCACCACCATGTCACCACTCCATCACCACCACGCCGCCACCTCCACCTTCACCACTTAACAACCACTTCCACCACCACGACGCCGCCACCTCCACCACCATGCCACCACAACCTCCACTTCCACTTCTACCACCACCTCTACCGACACTCTATCACCACCACCACTCAACCACCACTTCCACCACCACCACCACCACGCCGCCACCACGCCACCACCTCCACGTCCACCACCACCACCACTCAACCACCACTTCCACCACCACCACTACGCCGCCGCCACCGCCACTATAACCTCCACTTCCACCACCACCATGCCACCACTCTATTACTACCACGCCATCTCCTCCACCACCACCTTCACCATTCAAGCACCATGACGTCGACACCACCACCACCACCATGCCACCACAAACTCCACTTCCACAACCACCACCACCTCCACCACCACTTCTCCGCTGCCACCACCACCACCACCACCACTTCCACCACACCCCCCCTCCTCTCAGCACCTCTACAACCATTCCACCACTACCACTCCAGTTCCACAATCATGTCCACCACCACCACCACCGCTCCACTGCCACTACCACCACCACCACCACAACACAAAACAGATACAAATATACCAGATACAGATACACCAAAACAAATACAATAGATATATCACAACAGATACACCAACACAAAACAGATATATATATATATATATGTGTGTGTGTGTGTGTGTGTATCAACAGCAGATGTACCAAAAAAAATACAAATATACCAAATATACCAACAATATCTGCTGGGGTTTGTTCCAGATTCTCTCTTGCAAAATTGGAGAGAGAAACATATTTTTGTTTATTTTGGACGGAGTTGACAGTATGTAGGAGTTTAATTGATGAGTGTTTTTAATACGTCAAGTGTTTATATGATATTTCGTTAAGGTCAGTTGTCTATGTCTACCACTACCACTCCACAGCCACCGCCACTACCACAACAAAGTCTCTTTTTTTTTTCCCTTAAAACAAAACAGATACAGATATACCTGATACAAATACACCAAAACAGATATAATAGATATACCGCAACAGATATACCAACACAAAACAAATACAGTTATATCAATAGCAGATGTACCAAAATAGATATAAATATACCAAAAATAGATTAAAAAAAATAGATATAAATATACCAAAACACATTCACCAACATAATACAAAACAAATACAGATATACCAATACATCAAAACAGATACACCAACCCAAAACAGATACAGATATATCAACATCAGATATACCAAAACAGATCCACAACCTCCACTTCTACCACCACCACAACCTCCACTTAAAAATACAAATATATCAACAACAAATACACCGGCCAACGGTCAAAAAAATAAAAAAAATGAACAGATACACCGGTCAACGTCAGCCAACGCCGGTCAACGGTCAAAAAAACAAAAAAAAAACCAACAGATATACCAAAAGTGAACAGATACACCAGTCAACGTCGGTCAACGGTCAAAATAAAAAAAAAATATTTTTGTGTTAGCCAAACAAAGCCTTTGTCTCATTAAAGTCAATTTAAATGAAAAAAGACATTTTTTTTTATATTAGCCAAACAAGGCCCTTGTCTCATTAAAGGCAATTTGGTCTTTTCACGGACCTTAAACTCCAAAATATTTTCTTTAATGGACTTTACACATCATTGAAACTTAAGCTAGACTAAATCTACTTTGGGGCCTCTTCTTTTGGACTTTAGACTAATTTGTTGTTTTTATTTTGGATTGTGATCATAATAAATTATGAATCTGATAGAGTGTTTGAGAGATATGTGAATAGATTTTGCAACAGTGTTTGGGAGATAATGTCTAAAATAAATTATGAATGATTATTTTGAAAATAATGCTTAAAATAGATTTAAAATAGATTATTAATTTGGAAAGATAAGCTAGCCCAAGCCCAATATGAAACTCGGTCTCATAAACCCACCAAATTTAATTGCATTTACATCATCCACCAAGGTGGGATGGAGGTGACTAATCACTCTCTCAACAATGCCCGCTGCAGGATACAATTTTGCTCCCAGAGAGAGAGAGAGAGAGAGAGAGAGAGAGAGAGTTAGTTGCATTCATCATATCTTAATGATGTTTTCTTAATATTTTAATAAGTAGAAATTAGTTATTCAATGTATATTGAGTTTAAATGATGTGTTGTGACTCCGTAGATACTCATTGACGAATTGGGCCACAGTACACGAAAAAACTTCAGGTTGATCAGACTCCCAACAGTTACTACTCCTACTAAGTACTAATAATGATCAACAATCTTAAAATTGTAAATTTACTAACAAGGAAAAAAACGAATAACTAGTACTGACCTAATAGATTCTTGTCCCGGAAACTTTTTGTCACCAATCCATAACCGTATATTAATATTTACTTCTCCTTGTCTCTTTATTGATGATGACGACTTAGATCCTCATATGTTTGTGGTCTTTAATACTCCAGTATCTTTAAATTTGTTTTGTTCGGCTTATCGAGTTTCTTGATTATTATGCTAAATATGAGATGAGCTTTTAAATTGAAATTTGATCAAAATGTATTATCTTTCACGTGGATGCCCCATTCAATCTTAACTTTTGGAATGAGTGAGAAACTCAACGAGCAAATAGAGTAAACAGTTTGAATCCTAGTATTAGTAGGTCCTGAAATGGGCTGAACAAAAGAGCACATCACACTGCAATATCTCAAACCACAACAGAGATCTCAACTCCGATTTAATTGTTTTGTTGGATGATTTGTTTAGCAAACTCAAAAAAATAAACGAATAGAATCACAACGATGATAACTTTAATAAAGTTTACGAAAAAGCTTTACATTTTTTTAGTACATTAGCACACTGAGGAAGTGGAACCCTGTCTATTGGACTTTGTTTTTGTACAATTTTATACTTTCCTTATTGTGAGTAGGTAGTGAATATGGGATCAACGCAATCAAAGGGACTGTTGGGTAATAATTTTCGGGGGTCAGTGTCGGCGGGCGAACTATAGGGAAATGAAAATCCAATTCCAATCAGGTACCGTAAGAAGAAAATGACCCTACGACCACCAACATGACCCGCAGAATCTGGGCGTGGGGGATTTTCTCTTGAAATTTTAAGATTTCTCTGTCACTCATCAGTCTATGCCATCTACCCCACACCACCGCCCGCACGAGGGCTTCTATCCTTTCGCATCAATGGCATCCATTTTTTTGTAGGGCTCCTACCCCACAATGATAGTATGTCTCATGACTCTCATTTATGTTGGATACATTTCTTTGATTAAATAAGTGTATTTTCTTTTCTTATTTCATCTCCTTTTATTTTTAATGAGATGATAATAACACAATTTGTGCAATTTACCATATTTGTGGGGTTACATTTTTAAAACAGCGGTGCTAACCCCATTGCTAAACGGTCCTGTAATAAGATAGCTCATTCGTAAGCTAGACAATCCCTATTAAGCTCTAGGTTGGAAAGTTGGGGGGTCCTGTCCCTTAATGGTTTACTGATCTGACCCGTGGTGATGTTCGGTCCTCGGACCAGCATTTCTCTTAATAAATACAATCTCTTTTTCCGTTAAACAAAAAATCCATTGCTTTGTTTCACCATTCCCCCATCGCAGCGCTCAATATCATAAGAAATAGGAATGCACTATTTTATTACAATGTTTTTCCCTAATCAATGATGAGTGTTTTGATTACAATTCCTTTGGACATGCATAATCAATTGTTCACCTGAGTACACTTAGGGCTCAATTGGATGGTGTATACGGTGGGTGTTTTACACAGTACACCCGGATGAAGGGTCAATACACCGTTTGGCATCCATTTTTTGCCCTGTATTAACTAATCCCCGTATTTGCTAATACACCGTTCACAACCATAAATTATTGCTACTATACCCTCCCAGGTAGCAATAGCTAATTCGGGTGTATACGCCTGATTTTTGACCAAAATACCCCTTGTGACAACCCAAACCTCGGGCCAATTTTTTTTTCTGAATAAAATAAAACATTTTATTGAAATATTTTTGTAGATATAATTGTTTTTTTTAATTGATAAATCTAAACCTAGACTTTCTAGGAAACCCTAGCCCTACTTCATAATCCTAAAAATCTAGGATAATATTAGATTGGATTTGGATTTTATTAAGATAAGATTTGATTAAATTTTATTAGATATGATTAGGATAAGATTTGATTGGATTTTATTAGATATTATATGGATTTTGTTAGATATTATATAGATTTTGTTGGATATGATTAGATTATATAAGATATGAGTAGCTTATATAAGATATGATAAGATTCTAGTTGGATTTTATTTGATATTACAAGATATGATAAGATTGTAGTTAGATTTTGTTAGATTACATATAGATCGATTTGGAAAGATATTACAAGATATTGTTAGATTAAATAAGATTTGATTAGATATTATTAGATATAGTTGGATTTCTTTGGATATGATCAAGATACACTAAGATTTTATAAGCCTCCTATAAATAGCCGCCCCCCCCCCCCCCCCCCCATATCACACCATCAATAAAATAGAGAAATGAAAGAGAGAATAGATGGGGAGAAAGAGAACAGGGAAAAAGTTAGTGATATTGGTGGCTAGTAGAGTAGTTAGTCAAATGTAGAAAAAGGCATTGGTTCGTACACAAAACGGCCGGTCATATTTGAGATAATCCGGGGAGTATATGATATGCTTCCCACTTCCGGAATCCTTTCAAGAAAAGTTTCACAGTATGGAGCCCAACACTTAAAAGCTATGTTAATTTGTAAACAATAAGGAGTACACCAGAATCAAAGAAACTGGGGTCACCTAAATCAAACTATTTATGGAAATTGTCATAGCCTTCAAAGAGGACCATAAACCATGACTTACTAGTTTTAACCCCATTACAAGAATCAATAACTATAACTCTTACCTGATCAATCATCACCAACATATGTTGCACAACTTACACCAGACACACATTCCTCTACGTCCTTATCATCATCATTGATACTTGGAAAAGGATTTCCCGGTATTGTTGCTTCACCTTAAAATATAAAAGAAAACGAGTGATACATAAGATATTAGCAAATAGCAATTGCAAATAAAAGTATGACGAGAAATAACTAATAAGACAATCAAAAATTACCTCCATTCTCAAGGGCAGCCAACCAACTTTGAGTACACATTAATGCTTTCAAAGTCTTAGGATTAAGTCTATTTTGATTTGGAGTAATCACTCTACCACCTGTGCTAAATGAGGACTCTGATGCAACAGTGGATACAGGCACGGCCAACACATCCCGAGCTATGGCTTGCAAAGTAGGGTACTTTAAGGCACTAGATTTCCACCAAGCTAATATATCAAAACTCTCATGTCTAGGTAGCAAATCATCCTCCAACTAATGATCCAATTCCGACTGCACATGTGCACTTTTAGATTTCTTTTTCGCGTTAAGAAACATTTCAAAACCATCAAAATTATTCACCTCCGTGGTAGAGGCTGGTGGCTTGCTTGCAGATGCACCATCATTCTTGTTTTTGCCTTCATAGATCGTAAGCAAATCAGAACAACATCTCCTAATGCTCTCAATCATCTCATCACCACGCTCCCCATAAATACTTGAATAATAATACTCAATCAAGGACATCTTGAATCTTGGGTCCAACACGGCTGCCACTCCTAAAAATCCATGACTATTCTCCCAATACTTGTCATAGTTCTCAATCATTTTCAAGGCCATGTCCAACACCACAAAATTCTCATGAAGGATCCATTCAGACAATTTCATTTTGATCTCACACACACTCTTAAAAAATAAATTCGAAGTTGGATAACTAGTCCCACTAAACAACAAAGTGACCTCATCAAATACTTTCGACCTCTCACATATATCTATGGCCATGTTCCAATCATCATCATTTGGGCAACATTTGTATTGGGGATCCTTGAGTCTTAAACGGCCAAAAGCACTCCTATATTTAATGGCGGTTAAAAGCATCAAATAGGTCGAATTCCACCTAGTGGGACAGTCAAGAGACAATTTTTTACCACAAAAAACTCCCAATTGGCGAGCTGCTTCTTCAAATTTCTCCTCTCTTTTTGGAGTTGCTGTCCAATAAGCAACACTATCTCTAACCTTCTCAATCGAAGACTTAATGACATCTAAACCATCATTCACAATCAAGTTAAGAATATGGGCAGCACATCGCACATGAAAGAAACTCTTAAACCACAGATGATCACTTCCAAATTTTTCGAACAAAAGATTAATCATAGCATCATTGGTAGAACAATTGTTAACTGTCAAAGTAGATAACTTTCTATCAATATTCCACTCCAAAAACGTATCCATCATAACCTCAGACAATACCTCCGCCGTGTGTGGACAAGGCACATACGCAAACCTAAATAGAACAATTACTATAATCATTGAAAGAAGTAGAATATATTTATAAAATTCCAAGACTTAAAAAGTAGCATAAAATTAATGTACGAAATGTAATGAACATTAAGAAATGTATTACCTAATAATGCGGTTTTGCAGTTTCCAAGAATCATCGATCCAATGTGCCGTGATGACCATAAAGCCTCTTTTTTGATTGCTAGTTGTCCACATGTCCTTTGTGAAGGAAACTCTACTTTGGTTTCTTTCCAAAGGCTCATTGTCTTCATCCTCTCAACTTCATATATCATCAAAATATCCTTCTTGATAGTATTTCAACAAACCACATGAAACAAAGGTTGTAGAGCATAACAAAATCTCCTAAACCCAAGATGTTCCACTATGCTGAGAGGGTATTTATGCATTATTATCATGTGAGCTAGTTGCTTCCTAGCATGATCTGGATTGAAGGCATAAGCTTGGAGTGTGCTACTTTTTCCCGCCCCCATCATAACACTAGGTGTTAAAAATGTTTGCTTACTATCAACCATTTTTTTTTTCAAACAAGAGTTCGAGTGATCTTTCAAATGTGTTGTTCCACTCTTAGATTCCGCACATAACTTTTTATTACAATACAAACACCTTGTTTTATATTGAGTCTTACCCCCCATTGTAACTTTGATCTTTTGAAAATTCTGCCATTGGACACTCCTTAAGTTACTTGTATCCACCACTTCATCACCTTCAGAGTTATACTCAACTTGACCAATAACAGGAATTGACGACTCTGTTTCTAGTTCTGTTTCTGTTTCAGCTTGTGAGCTACCAAGTGTTGGAGGTTGCATTTCATTCGATTCCCCTTGAGCTGACAGCGAGCGAGTTTTCCGAAGTGGTAGACTACAAGACGACATACATTACATTCAAAAATTATATCTAACACCATGCCATAACTTCTCACAAAAACTCTAAATTAGAGAGAGAAAAATGGTGAATGACCCCTTTGGCCATCTAGTTTACTTGTGGAAATATTTAGAGCTCTTTGGAGATTTCGGAATAGATGAACATGTCCAGCTACTGCACATCAGAATGCTGCTTTTTTCTTGAAATCTACTTAGTTTCTTGGCTGATGACTTCCACTGCCTTGTTTGTTTGGTACTAATATTGAATTGATACATATATAAAATTCATTCAACAATACATCAACTGTTCAAACTAACATCAATCAATGTTTTCACCTTTTTTTTCTTCGGCTCCATTTACCCAGTGGGTGAACGCAACCAAACTACAAAGAATTAAACATGTTGTATGAAAAGTACAGAGACTTCCAAGGTTTGTTCGTGGTTCCCCTTACCATTTTTCCAACTCTAGCTATTTTTTGTATTTCAAATCAGGAAAAGGAATGATAGTCAAGATCGAGAGAGATACCTTGACGATGGACGGGATTTTAAGTGTGTCGATTTCTTCTCCATAACAGGAAACCTGGAAAAAGAACACAACCAAGAATGAAGGTCAAGATCGATCGATCGATCGATCGAGAGAGAGAGAGAGAGAGATGGGTATCATTACAAGTCCAAAATACTAGTTCTTGTGTGCTCTTCTGTTTCTCCTTTCACTTCAAACCGAAGTTCTCGGCACCTAATACCAGGTTGGGATTGGATTTCTATATCAGTGTTCAGTCAAGAATCAAGATTCAGTAGAGAGAGAGAGAGAGAGAGAGAGAGAGAGAGAGAGAGAGAGAGAGAGAGAGAGAGAGAGAGAGAGAGAGAGAGAGAGAGAGAGAGAGAGAGAGAGAGAGAGGAGGGGCTGAGAGAGAGAGATTACCGGAGTTGAGAGGAGTAGCCAAGTTGGGAACTGGATGAAGATTGGATGGAGTGTGGCGACTGCCGACTGGGAAGTGGGAAGGAAACCCTAACTTATGTATATATATAGCAGGTTAGTGGGGATCGGGAACCCTAAGTTAATAAGTTATGTATATATAAATATAATATAATTATTATATATAGGAGGCGGGGCGGCACGGGGCGAGGCGGGGATGGGGCGGGGACAGACTCATACCCATCCCCTACCTGTTCCCCATTTTTTTTTAAAAATTATCTCCATCCCCTACTCGATCCCCGAAAAATCCCCGAATCCCCAACCCATTTGGGCCGGGGAATGGGGCGGGCGGGGAGGCCGAGATTGCCACCCCTACACCCTAGGTGTCATGTTTCTACTTTCTCAATTTCTGTGTCTCGTTACATGCATGGACTCCGCAGTATGACTTTTCACGTATGTACACATAAATCATTCATTGTAATCTTGAAACTAAACTAATAAGATTATCCAACTATATATTACTTATCATGCTCATATTATCACGTAGTCATGCTCAAACATTTAGCACATAATATAAAGCATAATGTCACATGGACAGACACCTTTGGAGTGGATACCACTTATGCTTTATCACATATCAAACAAGTAATCCTAGTAATCACGTATACATTCTCATAACCATACTTAAGATCAAAATACGAATACTTTTATTCAAGTTTATGTTTCCAAAATCCGTTCTCTCTTTCTTTTTAGGAAGTTCAAAATAATATATGTTTTTCCGGAAAATAAAGTCAAGTTATTCAACGTGATCATATTTCATTTTCAAAATTTTAGTAAAACAAGTTTGCTAGCTATTTTTAATACTTTACCTTAACATGCATTTTCAAACATAAAAATAACTATAATTTCATTTTACTAGAGAAAGTGAGTAGAGATATTCTACTTATACATAGAGATAGTGAGTAAGTATAATCTACCATTCTTCTTGGCGGTAGAACGGCTACGAAAAAGCAAGTTGGCGATCGAATGGAACGACTTCCTACGGAAAGCTTTGGTAGCTTCGAAAGAGAAAGGTTTCTCTCGAAATTAGTTCTTGGGTAAACTACTTACTTTTGGATCGAAAGGGTGGTCGAGTGGTGGTTTAGTGGCAGCCTTGGATGAGTTTCTTGAAGAACTCAAGAACAATGAAGAACAAGGCAAGAACACAAGAGTTTCTAGAGATAAAAGTTGAAGGATGGAAGGTGTGAGTTGAATGGCATGTGAGGGGTCCTATTTATAGCAAAAACTTGAGCTCTCTCCCTCCCTCTCATGGATTTGTTCCATGGTCTTGTCCAATCCAGCTTTTCATGCATGCCAAGACTTGTCAATCCAACTTAGGTGTAAGAATAGATAATTATGGAGATTTTCTAAGGCTTAAAGGCAATCCTAGGTGATTATAACCTAGGTTGGCAAGTCTTATTCCTTTTACTCAAAAGATAAAAATTACCCTACAAACTATTGCCCGATGGTTAAAGAGGAAATGATGAGAAATAATATTCTTGAAAGAAATATCTTTTTGAAAGTGACATTTCAATGGAGAGAAAGAGCAATGCACTTTTTAAAAAAGTGATTTGATTAAGAAAGCACAATGATGAGTGGGGAAAATGACAAGTCAATGGAAAGTGAGATGATTAAAGGGTTGGCTTTTGATAGTGACTTGTCAATGCAAAAGAATAAATAAGGCTTCCAAGTAGTATTTCTAGGAAATTTTTAGGGTGATATATATACATATATGGAGGAATTTTTAAGTGAGGGATCCCTCATTTTAAAAAAATGAGGGACTTTCATTTCCCGATCAAATTTTGAAAATCCGAGCCGCTCAATGTGTGCAGAACGTGATTTTAAGGGTACCCGTGAGAAATCAGCAAAAAAAATGACCGGGAAGGGCTTCATCCGAGCAGTTTTTTTTGAACCGTTCAATGAAAACTGCTCGGATGAAGCCCTTCCGGGTCATTTTTTTTGCTGATTTCTCGTGAGGACCCTTAAAATCACGTTCTGATCACTTTGAGCGGCTTGGATCGTCAAAATTCAATCGGGAATGGGAGTCCCTCATTTTTTTAAAATGAGGGATCCCTCACCGGAACCTAACTCTACATATATGTATATGTATGTCAAGGTTACTTGTAGGAAGTAGAAAGGAAGTAAGTATGGGCTACTTAATGTGACAATACATAATCATGGTTATTTGAAAAAACAAACTTGGCTTTGGTCTTGTTTAGACAAGTCCATGATAGTACTATTTTCTAGACAATAGGAAGTCTTATTTCTATTACCCAAAGGATAAGAATTACCCTACAAACTATTATTCAATGGATAAAGAGAAGATATTTTTAGAAGAAGTAATAATGAGCAATAAAGTCTTGAAGTGACTAGACACGAAAGTATAATGATTATTTCCTTAGGTCTATAAGGTTCATTAGGTTCAAAGAGGGTGGAAAAGGTTCATCTAGGGTTAGGAGAATGTAATTAGGTGAAATGATAGTTAGGTTTCACTAACTAATTGGTTGGTAACTAATTCTACTTGCCAAGTAGGATTTCTAGCCAAGAAATATAATTTAAAGATTTTATTTAACTTGCTAGGAAAATATCCAAGTGCTTCTACAATCATACTTGTCTTTAGAAAAGAACTAAATTGTCCGGGACGGAAAGATATAATTTTATAAGTTTCAAATCTAATTATGACGGATTTTTAGAAATTAAAAAGGAATTTTAAAAGAAAATCCAAGTAATTAAAATAAAATTCAAATATTTAACGAATTTTTTTATTTACCAAAAATTAGGGTCGTTACCTTTTTAAACTAAATAACATTCTAAAATTTTTTTATAATGAGTAAATAAAATTTATATTTTAAAAAATTGTTATATTATTTAATTTATTGGTATAGTAAATTATTATAACTTAGAATTGTCGAAAAATAATTAAATATATTAAGTTTTGCAATTATATAATTAATGTTAGGCATAATAAAGTTTGGAATTGCACAAGGGCAAAAGAGTCATTTGATAATTTTTTACATCATACACCCTTACTTCTAATACATCATCCAAACCATCTACTTTTTCATTCCCCCTCTGTAAATGTCACATCAATATGTACCATTCCTTCTTAACTAATACCTCTTACTATTTTATCTCCCTCCATAACTAATAGTCTAATACACCAAAAACTCATACTGCATCCAATCGAGCCCTTAATTGTGGGTTTCTTTTGCTGAGTCGTGCTCTACCTATGGTGGTTGATGCTCTAATTATAGGCTTAGTAGCTCTACATTTGTGATGTTGAATGTTGTGATACTAAATACTAGAAAATTGATTTTAGCACTCTAAAAATTGATAGAAGAGCTCCAAAATAACGTCGTTAGTACTATATAGTGGAGTAATAATAAATGTTGGGTGGTGGCTGTAGTCACATGTTCTTTGTTTAACTGTGTCTCTATATTTTGCGCAAGGATTAGGCTGTAAACACAATTAGGCTTCCCACCCTTTGTGATACTTGTTTGCTCGTGTGCCCTTTAGTCTTTACAATCCCTTATCCCTTATTTTAACATTAAGGAAAAAATTCAAAATACCCCCCAACCTATACACCCAAATTCAATTAGACTCCCAACCTTTTAAAAACTTCAATTTTACTCCCAACGTTATATTCCGTTAATCAAAATGCCCCCTTCCGTCCAAATTACTAACAGATTCCGTTAACGGCTCCGTTAAATAGTATTCTGATCGAATTTTGATGATCCGAGCCGCTCAATATGTTTAAAATGTGATTTAAGGGTACTTGCAAGAAATCAACAAAAAAGATGACCGGAAAGGGCTTCATCTGAACAGTTTTTTATTGAACTATTCAATAAAAAACTGTTCAGATGAAGTCCTTCCCGGTCATTTTGTTTGTTTGTTTCTTGCAGGTACCCTTAAAATCACGTTTTAAACACATTGAGCGGCTCGGATCATCAAAATTCGATTGGAAAAGGGGAGGTGTGGATCAATCCGGATTTTATTCAAGTACGGACGTTCGGATTTTGCTTCGGTCTGTACCTCTCCTTTTCCGATCGAATTTCGATGATCCGAGCCGCTTAATGTGATTAGAATGTGATTTTAAGGGTACCCGCGTGAAATCAACAAAAAAAATGATCGGAAGGGCTTCATCTGAACAGTTTTTTATTGAATGTTCAATAAAAAACTGTTCAGATGAAGCCTTCCGATCATTTTTTTTTGCTAATTTCTCGCGGTTATCCTTAAAATCACGTTTTGAACACATTGAGCGGCTCGGATCATTGAAATTCGATCCGAATACTATTTAACGGAGTCCTTAACGGAATCCGTTAGTAATTTGGACGGAATGGGGCATTTTGATTAACGGAATATAACGTTGGGAGTAAAATTGAAGTTTTTAAAAAGTTGGGAGTCTAATTGAATTTGGGTGTATAGGTTGGGGGGTATTTTGAATTTTTCCCTAACATTAATGAAATTCTTCTTTTGCTGTTCAATCAAAATGAAAAATATGGATAAACGATGGGGACGGAATCACATATACACACAGACACAGAGATTGAACGTGATTTGGCAGGAATATATGCTCCGGAGAAAGTACACTATTTCGTATCACCGGAAGATAATGTAGAAGTTACAAACTTGCATTGTTGAATTAGCCACCCTATTACAACTACACAGAACAAAGGACAACGAACATGAACACAACCGGCTAGCTGACGAAGTAGAATCTTCAATGATTACATCAAAATTAGCAAATCAAAAGGTTAATTTAGCTAAGTCTAAATTATTTGCTTGTCCTAATAAGAGTTGTTTCCCGAGGGGAGTTCCTTGTTCAAGTGTTGGGCATTAATATTGTGGAGGAGCCAGAGAGAGATCTACCCAGGTTCGAATATGGAGAACTCGATCTGGATTAGATTCCATAATAAGTTATTGTCGAATTGGAAGTTTCATGCCCTTTCATTTTCGGGAAGATTGGTGTTGGTGGTTGTTGGGCTAAATAAGCCAAATGGTTTATCTTTTTTTGTTCTTATTCAATTTTTTATCGCATTTGTTAGTTTTTCGTCAATTTTTTATGGATTATTGATTCTTCTTGACGAGAGGAATCTAAAAAGTAAAATTATGATCGAAATCTAAATTTTTCAATAAAGACAAAAATAAGCCAATAAGCCAATTTTTTCATCTTTATTCAAAATAATTTGAGTTTCGATCATAATTTTTTACTTTTTAGATTTATCCTGTCAATGACGAAACAATAATCCACAAAAAGTTGACCAAAAACTAACAAATGAGAAAAAAATTTTGAATGAGGACAAAAAAAAGCCATTTGACTTATTTAGCCGAACAACCAAGCAAACATTGTCAGCAATACGCATCTATATGTGTCCCACTTTATAATATCCTCCTATATACTCTAATTCTAATTTGTTTAAAATTAAGGAAGTAGATATCGCAAATATTTTCTCCAGAACGAAATTGGCCTCATCTACACGTCCATTCCTATTATCAAAACACACAAAATTACAAACATTTTCTTCAAGCATGCTCACTTTTGTCCCAAATTGCTGATTCCTTTTGAACAGTCATGCCACTCAAAAAAATGTCTACATCTCACAATCTATAATGTTTTACTATATAATTTCAAAAACATCATATTATAGAACTAATTTTTTGAGATATAAAATATAGATAATTTTTTGAGAGATTCCAAACAGTGAAAAGGGACAAGCAATTTGAGACGGTGTAGCACATCAATATTACTAATTTTTTGAGAGGTTCCAAATAGTGAAAAAAGACAAGCAATTTGAAGCGGTAGCACATCAATATTACACTAGAACATCCTTATCAATACAAGCAATTTGGAAGGTTAAGGGTGGTGAGTACAAATTCCAGATTTATAATGGGCAGCAATGCTTTCTCACTCAAAACAGGAAGCCAAAAGATTAAAACATCATTTCAGTTACAAAACAACATAAAAATTGGACATACATTCCAGCTATTCAACTATGCGACGACAAATAATTGGCCACTATAAATAAGGTACAGGGGGATACAATTTTGAAAACAAAATCAGCTTGAAAACCCTAGTTTTCAGTATGCTATACATATACAAGAACTCAATGTTAAACAAAGATGTGAAGATTTATCTGGGGAGAATATGATTACTACAATGTACAAAAGGCATTTGCACTACACTGCGAAAAAGGCCTCCCCCTTTCTAAAATCACAAGCGATGGAGAACTGAACAACAAAGGCAGGAAGCTGTGACTTACGCTGGTTTGTTAGCACATTGTGTTCTATGCATACTTACCATGCCGATATAATGTAAAGAAACCCTTCAAACAACAATCAGCTAGACAATGGTGGGAAATCCTCTTCATCCTTCAGACGGTATGATGATTTATCCATTACTCTGCATGTCCAAAACAGAACAAGGGATGAGATAGAATCCCGGAAATGTCTACCAGCACAAAAATGAATTTAGGGTTTTGTTTGGAGCTTGAGAAAAGAAAGGAAAAGAAAAACATTGCTTCCTCCCTTTTTTTGGTTCTTAAAATGAAAGTCCGGAGGAGAAGTCCTCTTCTCCTTTCTTCTTTTGCTTTCACATTCAATTATTTGGTATTTCCCTTCCTGTTTCTCTCTAAAACTAAACATGAAGTATTCGAAAGTGAATTCTCGGTTATATTTTCTTCATGAAACCAAACAAAGGAAAATCACTAGATTCCCTGTATATTCTCTCTTCTGTTTATTTCTTCCTCTCCCTTTCCATTCAGAAGTTCCAAATCCGCCTTAAATTTTCCACAGCTTAACAATTTCTCTTACCTATCCTGATTCGTACCCGGCGTCGGAACACTTTGAGAAGAATCTTGAGTTAACGAAGAGGCAGGAGGAGTAACTGGTCTACTGCTTTCTGACAAGGGCACTACTAATGGAACTTGCCCAACTAACCCAAATTCAACAAATCCCTCAGGCTGTAGATGAAAACCATTAACGTTGTTTTGCACCTGTCCAAGAGGGGAACCAGATTCATAGAAACCAAAAGACCCAAACTTCCCATAACCTTGATCAAGAAGTTGTGCTTGTTCACTAGTGCTGTCGATGTGTGGTCCCACTCGCCCATTGGTGCGCGGAGAGGACAGTGGTCCCTGATTCCTTCCCCTTGCAGCATACGGCTTCCAGTATGGTGGCCGGTTCTGCAAAAAATAATATATGAAAGCAATACAATGATACAACAATTACCACCCCTGCACAAGTATTAATATAATACTCCCATTCCTCCCCATTTGTTTGTCTATTTTTGGCGGCCTTGTCTCTGTATCGGGATCAACAAATAAGGTGCATTCATGAATCAAATTCAAAAATATTTCCAACCCATCAAAAGATCTCAACCAGTTTTTTGTAGACAACGTGTTTCAAACTCATATAAAACAAACTAATCAGAGAACATAGAAAATTAACCAACATATAATTTTTTGTGAAAAAAGTTAAAGAAGTTCTACCAATTAAAAGATCTCACTTAGTATTTGTAGATCAAAACAAACCAAGCCAAATCCACAATCAATTAGGGTCGGCTACATTAATTCATTTTCTCCATTAAACTCAGCTAGTTTTGTAAAGGGCTTTCAAAATTATCCAATACTAAATGAAGTACAAAATACAGAAAGTCATATGAGATGTTCAGAACAATGAAAAATGGACGAACAGATTAGGATGGGGGGAGTAATGATGGAAGCTGCAGATGACTATAATATGAAGTGATGCCATGCTTTCAAATGAATCTTATAACGCACAAAACACAGAATATGAAAATAGAGTTTACCGCATTTGGTATATACGTCCCAGTTCCTCGTGGCTTTGGCATCTCTTCAACACCAAAACTTGCACCGGGTATTAGCAGCGTGTTCGGGTGGTAGAAAACAGGTCTGGGGATTGCACCATTGGCATTTGCATTGTGGAACCCATTACGCTTGAACTGATACGGATGCCGAATCGCATCCCATGGAATCTTAGGTTGAAACTGGGAATGCGATCCTGGAGGCACAAGGAAAGCAGGCCCACTTGAGGAGTTCTCGTAGCAAAACCGACCATCTTGCAAGCTCTTAAAGTGACTGTCGTAATCCCCACCCAGATCAGACAAGGACTTCAAATGTTGACGATTTCCTGTAGCTCCCACTGAGGTCTTTTCCCGATAGCCAGGACGGAAACCTGCTCTGGAGCAAGCAATGGGGCTAGAGACATATGCAACATCATTTGATCCAACCGTGGTAAGGACCTCATGATTACCAGAAGAAACTCCGTCTACAATTAAACTAGAGTCTTCTAATTCTGTCGTATACGAGTTTTCATGTCCAAGCTTTCCATTCCCTGATACGGCACCGGAGAAATAGAGATGTGGTGCATGAGACGCAATTGTCTTTTGGGAGACACTCCCCTCAACACTTGGACGAAGAGCTTGGGAGACACTCTCCTCAACACTTGGACGAAGAGCCTTAGGTGCATCATCAGAAATTTGAAGACCTTGCAGTTTTGAGGTCGAAAGATCTTCTGCATCCCCACAAAAACGGTGTCCCATAATAGCAGTCTTATTCAAAGTACTAGTTTCAGACGACAATCGGGGGCTAACCACTGAGCTTTTGTGGTGTCCACTCAATGTTCTACCTACTTTCATCTCCATCAGTGATACCTTAATATCATTACCTCCATTGAGGGATAGTCCATCATGATCCAATGTACATTCTCTGCGTAGATGAATTGAATTGGGATACTTGGATTCAGAAATTGGCTTCTCTTCAAGGGACAACTCATTTTCTGAAAATGACAATGTGGGAACGAAACCATTGTCACCAGACATGGGAACTGGATCTTGAACATCAGGCCTCTGTCCACCTCCATGCCTATCCAACATGTTAGAGAAAAATTTATGGAGTTCACCACCTATGTTATCTTCTGGCAGCAAAAGTATTAGCCCAAGTTTCCTGGCCCCATATGTGAAAGCACTCTTTATTCGATAGAAGTTCCCTGCACAGAACAGAACAGTTCACTTCTCGCATCGTTGTTGTATTTGTTTATTTTCTTGCTTTGAACATATAGACAGACCGGTCGTCATTATCTACCACTCAGAATAACCACATTAATAAACGGAGAGACGCCGAGAACATCTGAGAGTTTAGGGATGAAAGACTCCATGACAAACCAGGCAATGTATCTCTGATGTTGGAAACCAAGAAATAACACATGCACACAATGTAGAAGATGTGTTCTACTCCCTCCGTTCCTAATTGAGAGTCCCTTATTCTATTTTGGGATGTTCAAAAATGATTGTCCCTTTCCAAAAATAGAA